>OY787610.1:9414593-9701236 GCA_963678935.1 Umbilicus rupestris | reverse complement strand
ATTCCTTGTATGTGTCATTGCACCTTGGTCCACTAAAGCCTACAGGTCTCACCATCCAATTAGCAGATCGGTCGTGCAAACAACCGATGGGTATGATAGAGGACGTTCTCGTCCGAGTGGGAGAGCTAGTGTTCCCAGCAGATTTCTACGTCTTGGAAATGGAGGGTGAGCCGAGCAAGGGAAGCGCGCAAATCCTACTAGGCAGACCATTTCTGATGACAGCGGGCACAAAGATAGACGTGTGGAAAGGCACGCCCTCAATGGAGGTGGATGGCGAGGAGATTCATTTTAACATTTTTAAGGGCATGCAGCACCCTCATGAGGACGCCACAGTACACGCATTAGACAGTATGGACGACTTGGTTGCGCATGCGCAGTGTGTGTGCGCAACAGGGGAGCCTGCGCCACTGGCACAGACAGAGTTGGAGGCACAAGATGATGAGCTGAGCAGCACAAAACCAGTGTCCAGACAGGTACGTGATCTGGTTAATGTTTGCGCTAATAATAAAATCCTGCCTTCTATTGAACAAGCATCCAAGGTTGAGCTGAAGCAATTGCCCGAGCACTTAAAGTACATATTCTTGGGCAGTGAGGACACCCTGTCTGTCATTATAAAGAAAGGATTAGAAGAGGAGCAGGAGGCGCGATTACAGGAGGTGCTGTGCAAGAACCAGCGCGCCATAGGATGGACATTAGCTGACCTGCGCGGAGTAAGCCCTGATGTGTGCATGCACAGAATTCTGCTGGAAAATGATGCCAAACCATCCAAGGAACCTCAGCGCAGACTGAATCCGATTATGATGGAGGTGGTGCAGAAGGAGATCCTGAAGCTGCTTGACGCAGGTGTAATATACCCGATTTCAGACAGTAAGTAGGTAAGTCCAGTGCACGTTGTGCCAAAGAAAGGAGGCATCACAGTAGAGGATAATGCGCAGGGCGAGCTAGTTCCCAAGCGCATACAAACTGGATGGCGCATGTGCATTGACTACTGGAAGCTAAACGCAGTCACGCGCAAGGATCATTTCCCGCTACCATTCATGGACCAGATGCTCGACGGGTTCGCGGGGAAGCCACACTTTTGCTTCTTGGACGGTTACTCAGGGTACAATCAGATCCCTATTGCTGCGGAGGATCAGGAGAAGACAACCTTTACCTGCCCATTCGGTACCTTTGCGTTCCGACGCATGTCGTTTGGGCTGTGTAATACGCCAGGTACGTTCCAACGCTTAGTCATGAGCATTTTCTCTGATATGATTGGTTAATGTATTGAGGTATTCATGGATGATTTCACTGTGCATGGTGAGACGTTTGATGCATGTTTGGATAATCTTGATAGGGTCTTAGCGCGCTGCATTACCAAGAACCTAGTTCTTAATTATGAAAAATGTCACTTTATGGTGTCACATGGAGTAGTACTAGGACATATCGTCTCGCAGGAAGGAATTAAGGTCGATAAAGCAAAAATTGATCTTCTCTCAAATCTGCCTTATTCCACTAATGTGCGCGACGTTAAGTCGTTTCTTGGGCATGCAGGGTTCTATAGGTGCTTTATTAAAGATTTTTCTAAAATATGTATTCCATTGTCTAACCTCCTTCAAAAGGATGTGTGCTTTGAGTTCACTGATGAGTGCAGGAATGCTTTTGATAAGTTAAAGGATGCGCTGACTAGTGCGCCAGTGATGCGCGCACCAGACTGAAACTTACCATTTGAGCTGATGTGCGATGCTAGTGACTACGCTGTAGGCGCAGTACTGGGCAGCGCGTGGATAAAAGGCCGCATGCTATCTATTATGCGTCGCGCACACTGGACACTGCGCAGAGGAACTACACCACGACCGAGAAGGAACTTCTGGCAATCGTATTTGCGCTGGAGAAGTTCCGCGCATATGTTCTGGGCGCTAAAGTCACTGTCTACACTGACCACGCTGCTATCCGCTACCTGATGTCCAAGAAAGAGACTAAGCCGCGTTTGATGCACTGGTTGCTGCTGCTCCAAGAGTTCGATTTAGAAATCAAGGATAAGAAGGGAACGGAAAACACTGTTGCTGATCACCTAAGCAGGATAGTGAAGGAAGAGGAACCAGGGCAGATCACGGAGACATTCCTGGATGAGCACCTGATGGCGCTGAACGGTAAGGTACCATGGTATGCGCATATTGCAAATTACCTGGTCACAGGTGCGTTTCCCCCTCATTTCACTAAAACTCAATGCATGAGGTTAAAACATGAGTCTAAATATTACGTTTGGAATGATCCGTACATGCTTAGAATAGGCTCTGATAAGATCTTGAGGCGATGTGTGCCTGATCATGAGATGAGCTCTGTTTTGAGATTTTGTCATGCGCACGCGTGCGGAGGACACTTTGGTCCAAAGCGCACAAGCAGGAAAATCCTAGACTACGGTTTTTACTGGCCACACTTATTTCGTGACTCATATAACCACTGCAGGGCTTGTGACAGGTGTCAGCGCACAGGAAATATCTTAGCGAGCAACGAGATGCCACAAACACCTACACCGGTAGACGAAGTGTTTGACTTGTGGGGAATTGACTTCATGGGACCGTTTCCGCCATCTTGTGGGTACGAGTACATACTAGTTGCAATGGACTATGTCTCGAAGTGGGTCGAAGCTAAGGCCACGCGCAAGGATGATGGTAAAACAGTCGTTGAGTTTTTAAGAACTAACATTTTCTGCAGGTACGGAGTGCCTAAGGCAATAATAAGCGACCAGGGGACGCACTTCTGCAACAGAATAGTGGCGCAAGTACTAAAGCATTATGGGGTGCGCCACAAGAGGTCCACTGCATACCATCCTCAAACGAATGGCCAGGCCGAGGTTTCCAACAGAGAGATCAAGCGCATTCTGGAGAAAACCGTGAGACCTTCGCGCAAAGACTGGAGCCAGCGGCTGGACGATGCACTTTGGGCATACAGGACTGCGCACAAGACACCGATTGGGACTTCACCATTTCGGCTGGTGTACGGAAAGGCGTGCCACTTACCGGTTGAGTTGGAGCACAAGGCATACTGGGCATTGCGCACTTGCAATCTGAACCTCGATGAGGCTGGTAAGGAGCGCGCATTTGAGTTAAGCGAGCTAGAGGAGCTCCGCCTGGATGCATATGAGGGGTTTTGCCACTACAAAGCGCGCACGAAAGCATTTCACGATAAGTACATCCTCAGATGCACCTTCGAGCAAGGAGACCGGGTGCTTTTGTTCTCCTCGCGCTTAAAACTGATGCCCGGGAAGCTGCGCAGCAAGTGGACGGGACCTTACACGGTCACAAAGGTTTTCCCGTATGGAACTATCGAGTTAGAGGACGAGCGCAAGCATCGCTTTCAGGTTAATGGGCAAAGAGTCAAGAAATACTTGGGAGAACCGTGGGATGAGGCCACGCGCGAAGTTGATTTGGCGGAACCAGAAATAGAAGATGCGCAAGCTGCTGTGCCAGAAGTACAACCCGATGCACCGGAAGGAGAGCTAGGAGCTACTGATTATATATCTTCTCCCTCACTGATTAACCTCGTTACTTATGATGTGCCACACAATTTTGGCCACACTGACCACCTATCTGTTCCTTTGCGCAGGACTAAGGAAGACATAGCACACACAGACGCACCAGAGCGCGCAGGAGCAAGTGTGGGGGTGGTCCGGAGCACGAACTTGAGCAAGTAATGAGGTATTGTCGAGCCAACGACGTTAAACAAAGGCACTTGTCGGGAGGTAACCCGACACGTTTTCCACGTTTTTTTTTAGGATTTGCATTTTAACTAGTTCAGCACTTGCATATTTTTTTGAGTCACATAGCAAAGCGCGAGTCAGTGCGCAGGACAGATGCGCAGGTCAGGGGGTATATAAGGGCAGATACTTAGAAAATTCCAGACATTCTGCAATTTCGACCGTTAAGAGCTCTGCACTGCTGCCAGCCGATCTTTGCCGTCCGGCCACCGTTTCCAGCGTTCTTTAGAGAGATTTGAAGAGCACAACATCACCCGCGCACTAGGTAACCTCTCTTTCCTTGTTTCAGTCATTTTAGTGAGGGTTTGGTGAAGGAACCCGACTGAGGACGTAACGCTGGACTCAAAACCGCACCTAGTTAGCCAACTCCGTTTGGTGATTTTATTGCTGGGTTTTGTTGACACGAGTGAGGCGCCCATCTGGTAGGAATTTGAGGGTTTGATTTGAAGTTCTGATTTTGGGATCCTTAGTAGAGCGTTGACTACAGTTGACCGCTGCAAATATGAGGCCGGCAGAGGACCAGGACACCCCAGCATCTTTCGCACGGAAGTATGACGCCTTCTGGAGGCTGGACATGTATGGCACACCGTGCATCAGCAGGGACTTCCTGCACGAGGTGGGCTTAGAGGACTTGGTCACAGAGAAGCTCGCGCAGGCCGGGTGGGAAGCGCTGATGGACTTAGAAAGCGCAGCCGACAAAGAGGACACCTGTGAGTTCCTGGCGTCTCTGCAGATCCAAGACTTAAAGATCGGATACCGACACCGAGGGGTGTGGTACATTGCATCAGCCAAGAGGCTGAAGCGCACCCTGCGCTGTGACAAGGTGCGTGAGCAAGATGTGGACACGCACACCAACCAAGAGGCATGGCGCGAGATGGTGCCGGGCAAACCGTTCGCAGCTGAGCGTAGCAGAGGGCGTGAGCTGCGCGACCCCTGGATGTATTACCTGTGGCGCATGGTCGCGTACGCAGTCATTGGGCGCTATAACGGTGCGCCGAAGGTCAGCCTGCTTGATATGGACGTGCTAAAGGGGTTGTATTATGGGAAGAAGGTGAGGTTTGTGTCGGACATGGTAGTGCACTAGGAGCAGCTCAGCACCAAGGGCCTGCTCACTTGCGGAGGTGTGATCACGCATTTGCTGCGTGGGCTGCACGGGGAGCCAGAGGTGCCTGAGCACACAGTTGTTCCAGCCGTTCCTCTTGACCGTACCCAGATGCTGCAGTACCGAGCGGTAACTGCTAAGGAAGATGGGTCATTGGAATGGTGTTACCGGCTGCAGGCTGCTAGGGCACCGAGGCACGCAGCAATCAGAGGAGCGCCCGCGGAGAGTAGTGCGCGGCAAGAGGAAGCTGCTGCTGAGGAGGAAATGGAGAATGTGGAGGCACCAGTCGTGCAGCCAGCTAGGCGCATGAGGACGCGCGCTCAGACTGGAGCGCGCGCGCAGGCGAGTGGACCGCCAGGGGAAGTTGTGACCATTGACATCAGAGACTCTCCCCCGCGCGCGCCAGCGAAGCGGCGCAGACAGGATTCTGAGGAGGCGCTAGCAGAGCAGCGCATGATGTTTAACGTCATGCGCGTGCTGGAGTACTTGGCGCCCAAGGGGGCAGATTTAAGTATCAATCCACCAGCAGAGTGGAAATTTGGAGATCCCATTCCCCCTCTCCTCAGTCTGCGCAGGCCACCTCCAGGGTCACCTTCAGAGAAGCGCGAGCCAGCCAGTTCTCCCGCGCAGTCACCAGCCCATTCATGGACCCACAGCCAATGCCATCAAAGCCCCCTCAGCAACCCTCTGCCCAGATGATCCGATCGCCCTTTGAGGTCACCCCCATCAAAGAGTTAAGTTCAGATTCAATATGGGAGACTGACTGGACGAGGAGCCCACAACCCAACCCACAGCGGTACCAGTTGCGCAGCCATCCTCCAGCTCAGAATATGAGACAGAGACAGAGTCCATGGACGAGGAGGCACAAGGGTCTGCGCAGGACTCCAGCTCAGAGGACCTTTAAGCCGCAGCAGGGGGCTAGGCACAAATCATCTCGTGTTGTCATTGTTGCTTTTGAAAACTATCATTGGATATTATGTTCCTATTTTGTGTGGATATTTTGTGAACCCTTGACCGTGTTTCATTTGCTGGATTGACTTTGTTTTTCATTTTCATGATGCATTTCATTTTTTCTTAGTAGCTTGCTTGTGTGCGCTCTCCGTTGCGCTTGAGCTTGAGTCATGGGGATACGTCTCTGTTTAAGTGTGTGTGTGGGGGGGGGGGGCGTTCCTTTTTCATCCTACATGCACTGCCATTAACCGATTTAGTATAATTTTTTCGATTTTTGTCTTTTTAGTCGGGATATTCAGGGGATGTGGAGTTGACAGAAAAAGCTCTAGAGAGGCGGTTAGTCGTTTTTACTTCGAGATTAAGGTACATGGCTAAAAGTGCTAGTGGAGGCCGGTGCTTCACAACCTTCGGAACAATAGAGGGCGCTCAGCCACGCAGATGCCAAAGGCGAATACCCATAGCGTGGCGAGGTGGGAAAACAGACCACGTTTCCTCTGGAAATCGAGTGTAGGAAAGTGGGCACGGGTGTAGACGCGTGCGCTGACCTGATCAAGTAGACCAAGGAGGGAAAGCGGGGCGTTGTTCCATAGCTGCTCAAGTAGACCAAGGCCGAGACTGGAACCGTTCTGGGAGTATAAGAAGAGTGGACAAAGCCGTATAAAAGAAAGAAATCAGTTGACGATATACGCAAGGAAAAGAATCAGCGTGCTCACACAACTCCATATCAGCGCATGCGCAAGTCCAAAAGTAAAAATCATCAAAGACGAAAGGCTTGAGTTCCCAAGAAGCGCGCGAATGAATCACGCACCTGAAGAAACCTGCGCGATTATCCATGTACCAGAAATCGGAGTGGAGGCCGAGAACCAGGAGTCTATGAAGAGCTAGCTCCAAATCATCCGAATTAAATTGCATCCTGGCTGAGAGGTAACAAATTTCGAAATTATTATATTAGAATTGTTAAGGGTTTGTGCGCGTAGGTGATAGAGCAGCGCAGGGTGAATCGCTGTGCGGATTGCGCATGAGTATGAGGCTGTGCGCTAGACTTCAGAGAGGTAAAAGTATCTGTGCTTCAGTACTTGTTCGGGACGAACAAGGGCAAGTGTGGGGGATTTGATAGAGCCTAGTTATATGCGCTATTTAGATCTTAACACTGTGCTTGTTTGCATTATTTTGTGTACAAGATTACTGGTTTTCGGTATTTTTGTATTTTAGGATAAAACAAAAGCATAAGTCAGATGTGCGCTAAAGGACGTTTTTTTAGAGCGCAATGCAAGACCTGCGAAGCTAGCAGCGCAAAAGGAGATAGTTGATTCGGACTACAGTGCGCAAACCGACTGCGCGAAGCAAGTAGTGCAATCAGCGTGCGCAGAATGGCAGAATTTCTAAATGTTAATCTCTTAGATTTGGGAAGTTGCTAAAAGTCTCTCGGGCCAAATCTAAGCATTCCTTGGGCTTCAAGACCACTATATAAGAGGAGGGAAGCTAGGGTTTGAAAGGGAGAGAGAGCAGATAGAGAGAAGGACACACAGCAGCAAAACACAGGAGCTACTTCAGCCAGAATCTGCGCGAACCACCTGCGCCAGCCGAGAACAGCAACGCGCAATTGCGCCAACCTGCTACATTTTCTCTTGTTGCTTTAGTTTTATTTATTATTGCTATGATGTTTGTTTCTAGCATGTCTAGCTAAACACTTTGTATCGGTTGGGCATGATTCTATGAAGTATTTTCTTTGAGACTTGTGCTTAATGCTAAGTACATCTACTTATATTAATTCTATGCATATGGGTGATAATTAGTGGTGCGAATAAGGGAAGCCTTGAACAGCAATCTTATTCTAACTACTCATTATTGTATGTTAAACTAGTTAATAGCTTGACGGTGACAACTAAGAGTAACACACTAGGATAATCAGCTGTTACTGTGATAGGATTCGTAGCTGCTTAGACTAGTTTCAGGAATTAATAGCTCATGGAATTTGATCGGAACATGCGCGCACGTTAGGAAGCCTTGACCGGACACTAACTTAAGTAGAACTGCACTATTGATGTTTAGAGTCGATGATAAGGGATACATTCATAGAGGATTGTCTGTACCGATACTCTTCATAGTCATAGTACTTAAAATCTACTGCCTGCGCACGTATCGTGCAATTCTGCTTTCACTACTGTTCATTCGCGCACCTGCGCAACCCAATCACTCACAACCCCAATTTCGTAAGTTGTAGGTTGCTAGCTAAGACGAGTCTGCACGCTCCTTGTGGGATCGATGCTGACTTAGCCGCTATACGAAGTGGAGAAGGAAGGATTAATTTGACGCGTACAACGATGCGCAATCAGCGCTGCTCGTTGAAGGATCAATCAGAGCTCAGAGTGACAGAGTGTGTCATTGATTGAGGGGAAGGAGTGACCGAGTTTGCAGAACTCAGAGTGTCCAACTGTTTGGCAGAAGAGCTTAAATAGTTGTTGACACAAGATACATCAACTCGGGTATAGAGTGTGCTGAAGTAGTCTGCATGCCACACATTGTAATAGAATAGGCTAGGCCTATGAGTTAGGTCCGTAGCCATTTTTTACTAGAAGTGTGTAGGTAGCACGAAGAGAGTCTGTGTGATCAGACTGCTAGCTAGTCTAGGGAGTTAGACTGAGTGGAAGATTTCAACTAGGGAAGAAGTAAAGGTGTTGAGTCCTCTGTACTTTAAACCACGAATAGTGAAATCTTGAGGATAGAAGAGATATCCTCCCCAGACGTAGGCAAGTTGCCGAACTAGGTGAACAAACTGACTGTGTCTTCCTTATTTGTTTGTAAGAATAATTTCTGTAGAAAGAGACAAAGAGTCCTACAACAGAAGCTATAACTTCAGTGGCTGTAACTAGAGTTCAGCAGCGCAGGCTCCTCTTCATTAGTTCAGTGCCTCGGCTGGATCTTCATTAGTTTGTGACAGCTCCTCTTCGCAACTCTGCTTCAAAGTTTGTACTTGATCTTGCAACGAGCCAGCGCTCCAGTTGAGTTTTCTTGATCAAGCGTATATCAGATTACTCTAGTCCTCATCTCCTCTCAGCCCACACACTCACAATTCTAAGCTCTAGCCATTAGCCTTCCGCTCTCAGCTTCCCCGTCTATCTCTCTCTCGGTGTGTATGTTGTTGGTACGGCTTTTCCTTATATAGCAGCAGACATCAACCAACCATAGGACTACTAATCCTTTTAGAAATCGTAGAATTTTGCTTAAGGTAATCTTCCTTTAGATTCCTGCGGATTTGTTGAGACCGATTTCCAAAAACCAATTTAGAAATTGATCTTGTTCTATCCACTACAAAGACTCCTTATTAATCATGGCTGTCCAGGCCACTCCCGGACAAGTTGCGACGCCGGCAGCTGCCCTCTGGACATTCTTCGAGCATCTCCATGTTGACCGCCTTTTGCTCCAGCTCTGAGACTTTAACAGAGCGTCGTCGTGCGCCTCAAATTTGTATTTTTAGTTCCTGTTAACACATTAGCAAGAGGTAAGCAAGGTCGAACCCAAAGAGAGGAAGTAAGATAGAATTCTAAAGATAATTCTAGGAATTCAGAAGAACAATTGCTTGTGTCTGTCAATTGGAAAGGAATCAGTTCGGGGAATACATTGCAATAGCTATCCTCGATCAAACAACATGCATCAACTAATGAATACACTACACTACAAGTTCTCATATTCAATAGTTACTCGACTAACACCACAAATCTGTTCTACCGCTAGGTTCTCCCTAACATTGCAATCCCGTCAAGTATAACACAATTGATATCAATGTAGCTCACCGCTAAGCTGCACTAAATTGATAATCAAAGCATTCAATTCATACATACAAGGGCAGTAAAATCACTAGCTCAAACAAGTAGCCATTGACCTAAACTAAATATTGCGATGCAAACCTCAAACTAAAATAAGAATTTAGCTACTCATAACATCCGTGAAATACAATAGAAACTAGGTTAAGTCTGCTATAACACACTGAAGTAAGGACGAAACTGAGCTAATTCTGAAAATTAGGTGAATAGTGATTTCCGGCGATTTTCAACAGCTTCTCTCTTTAGCTCTTGTCGTCACTCTCCAATCGCTGTTGTGAAAAGTAGTCGTCCTTTTTTTCTCTTTAGTCCATGTTTTAGGTTTAGGGTTATGGGGTTGAACCGGAATTGAACCAAATCTGCTTGAACCGATCCTCATTGAACCAGTTGGTCCTCAGTTGACTGTTGTTGACTTTGAATGAATGAATGACAATGCTCCAATTATGCGATAAATCCCAATGCGATCTTGAACACACCTGCGATACGAAAACACTACAAAGAATAATCGATCTCACGCAAAATGTAATAAAACTATGGGAATACACAACTCAATGGTGCGTATTGAAATTTCGCAGCGCCTCTGAGTTGCAGATTGTGTACAAGGAGTTGCTATAGCACACTCTTGTACCGACGGATCTTGTGCAGCAAGATGAAACAATAAACAACGATTTGTTCACCCAGTTCGGCCAACTGCCTACGTCTAGGGAGAACTGTACTCCAGACCTCAATCCACTAGTCTCAAAGGTCTCTCGTACAACACGGACCGACTCCACGCAACCTATGCTACTCAACCTTAGCTAGTTGATCACACACAATCAGAACACCCTCTGATTTGTGTCTCACACACCTACACACTTGAATTAATTCAGAATAGCTACTATATTGATCCCACAGAATCAGCCTATTCTAATTAAAACAATGCTACCGTAGCTCTGCTATAGCACCCCCTGTAGCAACTAGCTGGTGCAAGTTCTGTCCACGTTGCTCCAAAGCTTTCTGCCGAGCCAATCGAACTCTTCCACGAGCACTACACACTCTGAAAAGCTCCCCCTCACTCAGTGACCACCTGTCACTAGCGAGACCTGGCCTCCTGCCAATTGCCCGAGTACCTCCACTCGACAATTGCTCCGCGGCTGACGCACGTCGTTGTGCACGCCAAACTTGTATTTATATCTCCAAGCTTTTAGCTAGTGTAGCGGCAAGCAAAGGTCGAACCCAAGAGAACTGACTGTGAAGCGATTTCCTATAAATACTGAACTAAAGGGGGTTTAAGTAAATGGTCTCAAAAACGACTGTAAGAAAAGTGTGAATGTCAATCGAGAGAAATATTCAGCTCAAGGAATTCAATAGTGACTGTTATCATCGACTTTTAAAGATGCGATCCTATTCAAATGTTTGGTCACTCCGACAAAGGTAATAACCTAAAGTATCCCGACAAAGATGATACTAGACCTGGATTTTACTACTTGCTTCCACGACAAAGTTTCGACAAGAGTTAATAATTAGAATTGATGAGCGGATAGTTTCACGACAAAGTATACGCTAACCATAAAATACAATTCATGTGATTCAAGATCCCGAGGTACGGTTAAATAAAAACGTGCATTAAATCCAAGTCTCAAACGTGTATGTCACCAATTGAAAACCCTAAACTGAAACAAAAATTTAGCTACTCCATAGTCAATACTGAAAAATACATTAAACTGAAAAGAATAATAAAACCGTTCGAAATCACTGTTCACGCAGGAATCCACTGTTCACGCCTGAAACACTGTTCACGCAGAAACTCCAAAATTTCGTCCGTCCATCTCCGTTCCAAACCTCTGTCGTCCAAGCTGCTGTCTCACTCTCTTCCCTCTGTCGTCGAAGCTCTCTGTGTTGTCCAAGCTGCCGTCTCCTTCTCTTCCCGAAACCCTAATTGAGATCGAGCTCTAAAAATTGATTTCGGGCCACGGGCCTGATTGCTGACGTCATCAGTTGCATTCCGCTCCGGATGAAGACATTAGTCGCACTCCTCATGAAGACATTACAAGCGCGCTCGAAGAAGACTTTAACTTTGCTAAAGTGTGTTGCGGGCGCGGTATTGCCTGCAGTGTCAGAAACTCGCTTGTTTGACCCTTTAGACCTCCAAATCTCGTCTGGACGTAAACCAGAGAATTGTAGCCCCTTGAGTTAGCTTTCCAAAAAGGTATAACACGAATAGGTCAATCTGCCGAGATTTGCTCTATATCCATCCAAATGCGCAATAAAGTTCTAAGCGGTCTTGATACACCTACAGTGCGAAACACTACCAAGAAGTAATCTATCACACACAAAATGTAACTAAATAATGGGAATAAATAACTCAATGGATCGTATATATACGCTCCATCAAACTACCCCACACTTAAACTTGTTCGTCCCGAACAAGAATAAAGACAAGACTCGCAATACTCAAAAGCACTTCCAATATGCCAACGACTAAACACTGAATTTACTCGAGATGTCCTCACTAATCAGTTCATCAATAAATACCCACACTCATTCTTCAATAAAGATCAGCAAGAAACCGTAATGATTCATGTTACCTGAGAAGTCAAGATGGAATTCAATGGATGGCTGGGAGATATTCCTCTTTAGACTCCTGACTTCATTCTTAGCTCGAGGTCATAGTCACGCGCACACGCTAAATTCGCTTTCTCTGGCACGTGAGAAATCCAAGCTACAAGGAACTCAACTTTTCTTTTTTTCTTTGGCAGGACAGCTCTTGAAACTTTCTTATTTTGTTTTGTCAAGACTTCACTCAACTCGATTGCTTTTCTGAATTTTTTTTCTCTTTCACATTTGACTGAAGTTTCCTTTTGAGCTTTGCTCTCCACTTTGAATTGCTTCCTTTTTTTTCTTTGACCCGTTCCAATCATCGCCTTCGAAGAGCAGCATATGGAACGCGTCCCGCTCTTTCTCATCATTATCCTTTCAGCGGGAGGCGGGATAGGGGTTACCCACCCATTCCCAGTTACTAGGACTAGAGATAGGACGGTTTGTTTTCCCATCCCACCATTGCATAAACGCTGCAAGGTGGAGTGAAAGCCTCGCCCCTCATAACTCGAAGCACCAACCTCCACAAACTCAGCGCGCTACGCGACTAATCCCTTGAGCTTCGAATGTTTGCCAAATCCCTCTAGGGCATTTTCTATCAACTCCACGTCCTGTAATATCTCAACTCAAAGGAATATATAACATCACGTCACTAGCATCACAAAATTTCAGAAATCATGCAAACCATACATATCAAAACCTCATAGCATCGAACATCATCTCATACAATCAGTGTGTTCATCGTAGCATATGATGGCATAAAAACTGGTAGCATATAGTAGCACGAAATCAGCAGCATATAGTCGCACGAAATCAGTAGCATCGCAGCACCTAAATTTTTTTTAAAAAAAATATGCTCTAACTACTACTAATGCAAGCTAACAAAAGTAAACGTGCTGACACATACTAACTCCCCCACCCCACACTTTTGAAACAAATTGTGTCCTCACGGTACAATAAGATCGTCGGGAAGGGTAGTCATGCAAGACTCAAAAGAAAAGAAACGAAACAAATAAGAAATTCACAAGAAAACTATCCTAACTCAGCAAGTTAAGCTCCCCATGCACACATTAAGTTGCGCGCCCCAAGCATACATTAGCAGCGCTAATGTATGAACATGGAGCCGAACTAATGTTGCCTTGGGGCGCCTCATACACTGAGGTACGCTAAAAATGAAAATAAATAAATAAAAATCGGATTGCCTCCCGCAAAGCGCACTTGTTTAACGTCGTTGGCTCGACGGTACCTCTCATCCTCTATCGTTCACCGGCCCAGCCAACTCTAACTCCTTATCAGGCGGGACATCCTCTCCAAACGGAACATCTTTTAGCAAAAGTCGAGACACTGGCAATGAGGTCTTCAAGAATCCTTTAACGAACCTGCGATAAAATCTAACAAATTGTGATAAAATCCAGCATAATCAAGGAAAGACATGATACCTCGCTGGTCAGTGGGAAAAGGCAATCCATGAATTAAGTTAGTTTTTATTCTATGTGGTTGGGTGCCTTCCTCACGCTGCATAGCCGACTCAAGCACCGCATCTTCAATGATGTCCAACGCATGTATTCCTGCAATGTTAGGTGGGTGCTGCATAGATTTATACATGTTAAAATGAATTACTTCCCCGTCCACCTCCATGGAGAGATCACCCGTGAATGTATTGATCTTCGTCTTCGCGGTCACCATGAAGGGTCTCCCTAATAAGACAGGTGAAGTGTCTATTGCATCACCCTCCATTTTCATGACGTAAAAATCTGCAAGGAATGCAAGCTTTCTTATGTGTACTAATACGTCAATAACCATACCCTCTGGCTTACTGTATGATCTATTCGCTAGTTGAAGAATCAAATCAGTGGGTTTCAGAGGACCAATACGCAATGTTTGATATAAAGAGTAAGGCAACACATTAACTGACGCACCCAAATCCAGCATACAATGATCAATTTTGAATTTACCAATGACGCATGGAACTGTAAATGTACCTGGATCCTTACACTTTGGTGCTACCTTGCACTGAACAATTGCAGGGATGTTCTGCCTCAAATTTACCTGCTCGGGCTTCAGTTCTCCTCTTAGGTTAGTGCACAATTCGTCAAGGGCCTTAGCATATTTTGGGATCCGCTTTATTGCATCAAGAAGTGTGGTTGAGATCTCAACTTTACTAAACAACTCCAATAAAATTTGATACGCTGCTGGATCCTCCTTAGGCTTCGATACCTGCATAGGAAATGAAAGAAGTGGGTCAGAATGACAAAATTCAAAATCCAAGTCAGAGGGTACCGCGCCAGTAGTGGATGTTATATTTGCGCACTGGGAGATAATGTTCTCTTCTGGCGCGCGTTTATTGTTGGCCTTGGGCACGGTCATTGTGTTGACCGCGTCCGCTTCATACATTACATGACCGCGTCCGCTCGATGAATACTTTAACGCCTTGCGCGCCTAATTAATGTCTTCATCAGGCGCTGCACTCGTTGACTCTGTTTCCCCCATTGCCTCGTTTGCACTCTTAACCTCCTGTCCTCGCCTTAGGGTAATTGCACTAACATTCGCCGTCGGGTTAGGGACCGTTTGAGATGGTAATTTGCCCTGGTCATTCTTCAACTCATTAACGACCGTGATCAACTGCGACATTTGTTTTGATAGTTCCGTAATAGCACCATCTGTCTTCGCTTGGAATTGTTGAAGATTCACTGCCAAATCATTAACGGTTAGCGCGTTATTCTGAGCTGGCTGATTATAGTTCCTCCTTTGTTGTTACTGATCAACATTGTTGTAACCCTCTTGTTGTTGACGAAATGGTGGCCTATAATACTGGGTCTGCTGTTGAGGCTGCGGCTGTGGTTGCCCTTGGTTCTGCTGCTGGTGCTGATTCTGCATTTGATTTTGCTAGTTCTGCCCAATCATCATACTCCGCATCATTTCCTTGAGCTCCTTGATTTCACTGGCCATCAGATTGGTGTTGGAATCCACCTGTGAAATGTTCAACCCTGCTGGTGTCATCCCTTTGACTGGTTTCTTCCCTGAAACGAGCACTCTCAGTGGTTTCCCTAACAAGTTCTCGAACCTCTCCGGGAGTCAAATTCATAATTGTGCCGCCAGCTGCAGCATCCAACATCATCCTCTCCAAGGGTCTGAGTCCATCCAGCAAATACTCCACTATCATCCCTTTAGGCACCCCAAGATTGCAGTAACTCTGTTCCAATGAATTAAAGCGCTCCAAGTAGTCGTACATCGACTCACCGGGTCCTTGTTTAATCGCAGCGAGCTCTCTGCGCAGTTGTGTTGCCTTTGCTGGCGGGTAGTATTTGTCCAGAAACTTTCTCTGCATTTGATCCTGATTTTGCACTATGGCAGTGTTTGACAAAACCAGCACAACTGAACAAGCAAGTGAACAAGATGCTGCTACAGCCGAAGTTCAGCATTTGTGATCAAGACCAGTGAACAATGAGCAGTTGTAGCAGGAGCTTGTTCAGAAGAGCTGTAGCGTTTGTCCGTGCAGCCGCAATCTGGGTTTTGGAAAGAAGGTGTGGCAGTCCATCTGAGAGCATCAGGAGAGTTTCTAAGTTGCTGAAGAGAATATTCCAGTGGAGATTCCTAGCTGGAGAAGGAGTTTTATTTGTGGGAGATTTGAATCTCATATCAAATCTAATCTCCTTAAAATTAGGAGATATTGATATTGCTAAGGGAATTGCTAAATCCTGATAATGACGGAAGTGGGCGCGCCTACTTAATGGAGACTCTTCAGAGCAATGCAGGGGGATCGAAGCCAGTAGAGAAAACACGAGAGTTACACAGAGAGTGAATCTGTGCGGGCGAACCTTCGATCATCACCGAGAGCAGAGCGTGAGGGCAGAGCTAAGGTGATTGAGACAGTGAGTGATTAGGACTTGCAGAGTCTGATCACAGCTTGATCGGGAGACCAATTCAGAGCAGCAGTGCTTGTTGGTGGATCAAGGAAGGCCCCAAAGGGATTGTCGAGTGGAGGGACTCGGGCAATCGATCAAAGGCCAGCTCTTGCTAGTGACAGGAGGTCACTGAGTGAGGGGGAGTATTCTAGAGTGTGCAGCGCTCATGGAATCGTTCGAACGGCTCAGCGGAAGGCTTCGGAGCGACGCGGACAGTTTGTGCATCAGCTGTGTGCTACAGCAAATGCTATAGCAACCCTGCAGAATCTGAGTATTTGATGCGCGAGTCGTTGTGCGCGTTCAAATTAATTCCTTCCTCTTCCACTTAGTATAGCGGTTAAGTCGGGGTCGAATCCACAGGGAGCAAGTAGATTAGCTTTAACTACTGACCTGCACTTACGAAAATTGGGGGTGTGAGTGATTGGGGTTGCGCAATGCGCGAGTAAACAGTGGTAAACGCAGGAATTGCACTAGACGTGCGCAGGCAGTAGCGATTAAGTACTATGACTATGAGAAGTATCGGCGCAGACAATCCTCTATGAGTGTATTCCTTATCATCGACTCTAAATGTCTATAGCTTGGTTTACTAAAGTTAGTGTCCGGTCAAGGCTTCCTAAGTTGTGCGCATGTTCCGATCAAAGTTCATGAGCTATTAATTCTTAGGACTAGTCTAAGCAGTTACGAATCCTGTCACAGTAGCAACTGATTATCCTAGCGCGTTACTCCTAGTCGTCACCGTCAGGCTATTCAACTAGTTTAACATATAACAAACAAGCAACAAGAGTAAGATTGCGGTTCAAGGCTTCCCCTACTCATGCAACTAGCTGTCAACAGTGTGCACAGAATTAATATAAGCAAACAAGCTATGCATTAAGCGCAAGTCTCAAAGGAAATACTCATAGATTCATGCCCAACCGATACTAAGCGTTTAGCTAGACATGCTAGTAGTAAACATCATAGAAATAGTAAATAATATCTAAAGTATCCAAGAAAACAATAGCAAACAGTGCGTGCAGGTTGCAGTCTCGGCTGGCGCAGTCGGCTAGCGCAGGTCCTCTCAGCAAGCTCGTGTGTTTTTCTACTTCGCTGCTCTCTCGTGTGCTGTGATGATGATGATGTTATCAATGTCTCATCTATCTCTCTCAAACCCTAGCCTTCCTCTCTTTATATACTGCTCAAGAGGCCCATCCTCGGCAACTTCCAAATCTGGTTGTGTCAGGATTTGGAAACACCACTATCTGCGCATGGCGCACGGCACACTGACTAGCGCAATCGGTAAGCGCATCGTTGTCGACTCTGCCAATTTCTCTGTTTGCGCCGCTAGCTCCGCAGGCTGTGTGATGCGCGTCCTAAATGCTGCCTGTTAGCGCGTATCCGACTTAGGCCCTCGTTTCGTCCTGAAATACAAAAACACTGGAAACCAGTAATCTTGTACACAAAATAATGCAAACAAGCATAGGGTTAGGATCTAAATAATGTGTATAAATAGGCTCTATCAGTATTGTTTAGAATAGGTTGAGTTTCAAGGAGACAGTAGCTATTCTAGATAGATATCAGTAGAGGGTGTGCAGACACAAGTCAGAGTTTGTTCTGATTGTGTACGTGGATCCACTTGTGGTTGAGTAGCATAGGTTGAAGGGGTCATAACCGTGTGTACTTGGAAACCTTGAGATTAGTGGATTGAGGACTGAGAAGAGTCCTCCCCAGACGTAGGCAATTTGGCTGAACTGGGTGAACAAACCTTTGTCCTTGTTCTTTCCTGCTGAAACAGTTTCCGGGTGAACAAGAGTGTGTTGTAGCAACTGCTTGTTCACAAATCTGTTTATCAGAGGCGCTGCGAATTTCAATTGGTATCAGAGCCGGAGCTCAACACACAGAGTAAAAGATCCTACATCGCCTCTGAAGAAGTCAAGGAATAATGAAGGAAGGACAGAGCACGAGCAGACCTCCATTGTTGGAAGAAAGCAACAATGGATATTGGAAGGCTATGATGAAGGCCTTTCTCAAAGCCATTGATGAGAAGACTTGGAGAGCTATCGTGGCCCAGTGGTCTCCTCCGATCACCATGGATGAACAGGGAGTTACACGGATAAAACCTGAAGAACAATGGACTGCTGAAGAGGGAGCTGCAGCAACTAGTAATTCAAAGGCTCTGAATGCTATCTTTGCTGCGGTTGATGCTAACAATTTCAGGTTGATATCAAACTGTGATATGGCCAAGCAAGCTTGGGAAATTCTGCAAATTGCCCATGAAGGAACTGATAGAGTAAAGCTGTCAAGATTACAGATTATTGCTACGCAGTTTGAAAATTTGAGAATGCTAGATGAGGAGACGATCACTAAGTTCAATACGAAACTGTGTGACCTGGCAAATGAAGCCCATGCTCTTGGAGAACCTATTTCTGAAGAGAAGCTGATTAGGAAGGTTCTCAGATCGTTACCCACAAGATTTGACATGAAAGTGACGGCCATTGAAGAAGCTCAAAATGTCAGACACATGAGGCTGGAAGAATTGGTTGGACCCCTCAAACAATTCGAGATGAAACTGGTTAAAGAAGAGCCTACCCCTAAGGAGAATATAGGACTGAAGGCAAAAACAAAAGTGAAGAAGCCAGCTCCAGATGATCAGCTGAGTATGATAGTAAAGAACCTTGGGAAACTCCTGAAGAACATGGACTCAAGAACTGGGCAAAGCTCATCCACACGAAAACAATTCAGAAGAGATGGAGGAAATCAAAGGAGAGGGAAGGAATCTAAGAGCAGAAGTGAACAGAAGTGAACAAACTTCGGCTCCAGATGATGCCCCTTCCAATCAGAGCAGAAGTGAACAAACTTCGGCTCCAGATGATGCTATAGCAAGTGCTGAAGCAGAAAATACAGACGAAATCTAAGAGAGCCTGCGTGAAGAACAGAATGATGAGACTCATGATCCACCGTCAAGGCAGCCTCCAAAGAGGATTCAGAAGAACCATCCACTGACCAATGTGATTGGAGATCCAACAGAAAGAAGGAGAACCAGAAGCAATGCTTACCTCAATACCTGCTTCCTATCCAGTATAGAACCGAAGACATTCAAGGAAGCTTTGAATGACGAATTCTGGATGATAGCTATGCAGGAAGAACTGGCAGAATTCGAAAGACATGATGTTTGGGACTTGGTGGACAGACCTAAAGGAGTAAACATTATAGGTACCAAATGGATCTTCAAAAACAAAACTGATGAAAAGGGGAACATCACAAGAAATAAAGCCAGGCTTGTTGCTTAAGGATACACTCAAATTGAGGGGCTAGACTTCGAAGAAACTTTTGCTCCAGTCGCTCGTCTGGAGGCCATTAGACTGCTTCTAGCTATATCCTGTTTTCTGGATTTTAAACTATATCAAATGGATGTCAAAAGTGCGTTTCTAAACGAAGACCTTTCTGAAGAAGTGTGTGTTGCCCAGCCAAAAGGTTTTGAAGATCCTCATCATCCGGAGCACATGTACAAACTGAAGAAAGCTCTGTACGGGCTTAAACAGGCTCCTCGAGCATGGTACGAGCGGCTGACAGTTTTTCTTGAAAACCATGGCTATAAAAGAAGGGGAGCTGACAAAACTTTATTTGTGAAACACACCAAATCGGATGTGATCATTGCGCAGATATATGTGGATGACATTGTCTTTGGATCGAAGTCTCAGCATCTGGTGAAGCAGTTTGTGGATCACATGCAGAAAGAATTCAAAATGAGCATGGTCGGAGAATTATGGTATTTCCTTGGTCTGGAGATCACCCAAAAAGCAGATGGCATCTTTATTGCACAAAGCAAATACAGCAAGAATCTTGTGCAGAAATTTCAGCTAGATAAAGCAGTCATAAACGAACGCCCGCTGCCACTCATGTCAAAGCCATCAAAGATGAACATGGAATGGAAGTGAGTCAGATTACCTACAGAAGTATGATTGGGAGCTTATTGTACCTGACTGCCAGTCGTCCTGACATCTCCTTTGCATTAGGAGTTTGTGCTAGATTTCAAGCGTGCCCCAAAGACAGTCACTTCCAGCTGGTCAAGCGAATCCTTCGGTATGTTGTTGGTACGGTGCACTATGGCTTATGGTATACTAAAGATACAAATGCAAACCTAGTGGGATATAGTGATGCAGACTGGGCAGGTTGTGCTGAGGATAGGAAGAGCACTTCTGGAGGCTGCTTCTTCCTGGGTAACAACCTGGTGTCATGGTTCAGTAGGAAACAAAACAGCATTTCGCTATCTACAGCTGAGGCAGAATACATAGCTGCTGGGAGCTGCTGTGCACAGATGATGTGGATGAAGCAAATGCTGGGCGAGTATGGACTCGATCAAGGTGAAATGACTCTCTACTGTGACAACATGAGTGCTATCAGCATCTCCAAGAACCCTGTTCAGCATAGCAGAACCAAAAACATTGACATTCGACATCACTTCATCCGTGATCTGGTGGAAAAGAAAATCATTGCACTTCAGCATGTTGTGTCGGCCAAACAGCTTGCTGACATCTTCACAAAACCTTTGGACGCAGTACGGTTCGAAGACCTGAGATCCTCTCTGGGGCTCTGTGTCTCGCCCTCTTGAGACAGCAAGGAACTTCCCCTTGTCAATTGTGCCAAAAAGGGGGAGAAAAAGGGGAGGGAGTTAGTTATCGGAGGATTTGAATTGAAGCTTTCAAAGGGGTTTTGTCAAAATGCCAAGGGGGAGATTGATGTTGCAATATGGCAGTGTTTGACAAAACCAGCAAAAATGAACAAGCAAGTGAACAAAATGCTGCTACAGCCGAAGTTCAGCATTTGTGATCAAGACCAGTGAACAAGGAGCAGCTGTAGCAGGAGGAAGCTTTAGCAGGAGCTTGTTCAGAAGAGCTGTAGCGTCTGTCCGTGCAGCAGCAATCTGGGTTTTAGAAAGAAGGTGTGGCAGTCCATCTGAGAGCATCAGGAGAGTTTCTAAGTTGCTGAAGAGAATATTCCAGTGGAGATTCCTAGCTGGAGAAGGAGTTTTGTTTGTGGGAGATTTGAATCTCATATCAAATCTAATCTCCTAAAAATTAGGAGATATTGATATTGCTAAGGGAATTCCTAAATCCTGATAATGATGGCAGTGGGCGCACCTACTTAATGGAGACTCTTCAGAGCAATGCAGGGGGATCGAAGCCAAGAGAGAAAACACGAGAGTTACACAGAAGTTGAACAGAGAGTGAATCTGTGCGGGCGAACCTTCGATCATCACCGAGAGCAGAGCGTGAGCGCAGAGCTAAGGTGATTGAGACAGTGGGTGATCAGGACTTGCAGAGTCTGATCACAGCTTGATCGGGAGACCAATTCATAGCAGCAGTGCTTGTTGGTGGATCAAGGAAGGCCGTGAAGGGATTGTCGACTGGAGGGACTCGGTCAATCGATTGAAGGCCAGCTCTTGCTAGTGACAGGAGGTCACTGAGTGAGGGGGAGTATTCTAGAGTGTGCAGCGCTCGTGGAATCGTTCGAACGGCTCAGCGGAAGGCTTCGGAGCGACGCGGACAATTTGTGCATCAGCTGTGTGCTACAGCAGATGCTATAGCAACCCTGCAGAATCTGAGTATTGTTTAGAATAGGCTGAGTTTCGAGGAGACAGTAGCTATTCTAGATAGATATCAGTAGAGGGTGTGCAGACACAAGTCGGATCCTGTTCTGATTGTATACGTGGATCCACTTGTTGTTGAGTAGCCTAGGTTGCGCGGGTCGTAACCGTGTGTACTTGGAAATCTTGAGATTAGTGGATTGAGGACTGAGAAGAGTCCTCCCCAGACGTAGGCAATTTGGCTGAACTGGGTGAACAAACCTTTGTCCTTATTTTTCCTGCTGAAACAGTTTCCGGGTGAACAAGAGTGTGTTGTAGCAACTGCTTGTTCACAAATCTGTTTATTAGAGGCGCTGCGAATTTGAGATCCCATGTTCGGATACTACCTGAAGGAAGAGACAAAAACCACGATTTTGCTAAGTCAGTTAAACTCAAAGGAAGTACTCGAAGCTTAAACCTGTCCTCTGAAGCTGCGTATGGTCTCAATGTTTGACAGATTCCGGTGAACTCTTGTAAATGCCTCTTCGCGACCTCTCCCGGTGATCCTCCAAATTTGGGTAAGTGATGCACCACAGCAGTCTTTATTTCAAAATCGTCCTCTTCTGGGCCAGTATTGATGCATCATGGCTGCTCATTGAAGTTTGGTGCAGACAGCTCTCTCATTGTTGGTTCCGGTCTGTAGGCACGCCTGTATGGCTGATGCCCGTAAGGCTGCTGCTGTACATATTGCTGAGGCGGTGGGTTAGACTCATTGAAACCTTCTGCTTGCGCCCCTGTATCCCTACCAGAAATTCTCTTTCGCAAAGTTCCCTCTGGCGCGCTCTAAATACTCGCTCGGTCTCTTCATAGAATTATGGAATTTGTTCATCCTGATTTTGTTCGTTGTTTTGGCGGCCATCACCATTAACACTACCTGCGTGCGACATGCTGAAAAGAGAAATTTACCGCAACACAAAAGGATAACGCAAAAATAATCGAGAACTAAATGTATAAAAAAAGAAAAGGAAAAGAAACTCTTCACTGTAGCAATTCCCCAGCGACGGCGCCAAAATTTGACACCCGTCATTGTGCGCGCCAAACTTGTATTTAAATCTCCAAGCTTTTAGCTAGTGTAGCGGCAAGCAAGGGTCGAACCCAAGAGAACTGACTGTGAAGCGATTTCCTGTAAATACCGAACTAAAGAGGGTTTAAATAAATGGTCGCAAAAACGACTGTAAGAAAAGTGTGAATGTCAATCGAGAAAAATATTCAGCTCAGAGAATTCAATAGTGACTGTTATCATCGACTTCTAAAGATATGATCCTATTCAAACGTTTGGTCACTCCGACAAAGGTAATAACATAAAGTATCCCGACAAAGGTGATACTAGACCTGGATTGTACTACTTGCTTCCACGACAAAGCTTCGACAAGAGTTAATAATTAGAATTGATGAGCGGATACTTTCACGATATACGCTAACCACAAAATACAATTCATGCGATTCAAGATCCAGAGGTACGATTAAATAAAAACATGCATTAAATCCAAGTCTCAAACGTGTATGTCATCCATTGAAAACCCTAAACTGAAACAGAAATTTAGCTACTCATAGTCAATAATGAAAAATGCATTAAACTAAAAAGAATAATAAAACTGTTCGAAATCACTGTTCACGCCGGAATGCACTGTTCACGCCGGAATGCACTGTTCACGTCGGAAACACTGTTCACGCAGAAACTCCAAAATTTCGTCCGTCCGTCTCTGTTCCAAACCTCTGTCGTCCAAGCTGCTGTCTCACTCTCTTCCCTCTGTCGTCCAAGCTGCTGTCTCCTTCTCTTCCCGAAACCCTAATTGAGATCGGGCTCTAAAAATTGATTTCGGGCCGCGGGCCCGATTGTTGACGTCATCAGTTTCATTCCGCTCCGGATGAAGACATTAGTCGCATGCCTCATGAAGACATTACAGGCCTGCTCTAAGAAGACATTAACTCTGCTAAAGTGTGTTGTGGGCGCAGTATCATCTGCAGTGTCAGAAACTCGCTTGTTTGACCCTTTAGACCTCTGAATCTTGTCTGGACGTAAACTAGAGAATTATAGCCCCTTGAGTTAGCTTTCCAACAAGGTATAACACGCCTCAATCGGATCAGATCATGCGCTCGGCGAGCCTTTGACTACGAATAGGTCAATCTGCCGAGATTTTCTCTATATCCATCCAAATGCGCAATGAAGTTCAAAGCTGTCTTGATACACCTGCAGTGCGAAACACTACCAAGAAGTAATCTATCACACACAAAATGTAACTAAACAATGGGAATAAATAACTCAATGGATCGTATAAATACGCTCCATCAGCGGCCCCCCTTAATCAACCAATAAGCAATCGCCGCTCTGAATTGGCTTCTTAGATCAAACACTGATCAGACTCCACAAGTCTCGATCACACTTTGAGCTAACCACTCAGCTCTGCGCTCACGCTCTGCTCTGGGTGGTAATCCAATTTCTCCGCTCTAGCACTCTAAATATATCTCTCGGTATATTACTCTGCTCTCTTTGTGCTTGGATTCTATCTTGGATGGATACTTTGCTGCTCTGCCGAGCCTCCTTTAAATAGGAACTCCATGCTCCATCAATATCTTTAGGAAGCCTTTCAAAAAGCTCTCCTAGATTCTTGCAAGTTTGTTGAGATTTGATTTATTAAAAACCAACTTTAGAAATCTTATCTTTATCTTGGGCTTGCTGAGTTGTTTGTTGCTGCTGGAATTTCCTAAGTCCATTAGGAAACCTTCCAAAACTCCATGCTCCATCAATATCAAATTTAAGAAGAATCCTTAAAGATCTCAACAAGATCTTATCTCCTAATTCGTAGGAGATTAGAATTGTTTGGAGAAACAAATCTTTCCACAATCAAATCTTCTCTGGATACGGGAATCTTCACTGGGATATTCTCTCTTAATATGTAGAAGCTCCTCTAAGATCTCAACAAGATCATATCTGGGCAGATTGTTCTTTGCACCAATACTGCTGCTACAGGTCCCTGCTACAGCTCGGGCTGTAGCAACTACTTGTTCACTAAGCTTGTTCACTCTGGCTGGATTTGCACAAGCTGCTGTCTTCACACGAGCAGCTGCATCATCTTGCTTTCTATCTTCACGACACTCTACCAACCTGTTGCGATGATGGCAGCAACCCTCCGTACGTTCTTTGGGTTACGCCAAGTTAATCGACATGCTATTGACTCTGGGAATTGCATTTAGAAAGCTTCCGTTGCTCTTCTCTTTAATTTTGGGCAGCTTGTACTTCACACGGAAATCTGCTATTTAGGATGCTCCAGCTCTCTGCTACACAGGTTGTTGTAGCAACGCCTTGTACACTCTGCTTGGTCATTCTGGAACGCTCTGCATCAGCTGCTGTCTTCATACGTTTGCTGTAGCAGACTCTTGTGCACCTTGTAGGAGTTTGTCAATGATGCCACATACCTTAACAATCTCCCCCTTGGCATTTTTGACAAAATCCAAGGACCCTTCTGGTCTTAGGCAATCCTCATCTCGTCTTCAGACTCCTTCTCTAGCAGCTTCCTCAGCTTCTTCAAGATTCATCCCAATTCAAGGAATCAAGCTATCCCTAGCTTGTCTTCTGGCTTCTTCTCAAGTGGTGTCTTCAGATAGCATTCGCTGTCATCGGATGGTGTACCAACTTCTTGCTCTTTGTTGTTTTGTCAGTTTGCTGGAGCTTCTTCTTGCGCTGGTTTTGTCAAGGACGTCATTACCTTGACAATCTCCCCCTTGGCATTTTTGATAAAACCTGAGTATCTTCGGCACGGGCTCCTCTTCTCCCTCTGAGGTCGACTGGCAAAACTCGTCACATAATACAAACAGCAGAACACATTTTGTCCCCCTTTTTATCACAAATGATGGGGGGCAGCCTCAAGCTAAACTTAGTGAATAGGCCAACACCTCTTCTCCATCCACCGAAGAAGGGGAACTCTTGGTGTCTAAGCATGTGTCTCTTCTGATGATTTTAAGGGACTATCTAGTGGCTGCTTCTCCACCCATACCTTTTTCGAATCCACTTCTTCCGAGCTCTGTTGTATTCAGCAACTCTTTCTTTCCTTCTGGCATTATTTCGATGTCTCACCCGATCTGCATCTGTGTCTTTCAAAATCCTCATTCTCCAGTTCGTTGTCCCTCCAACGTATCTCATGTTTTCGTGCACAACTGGACAGTGACAGTCCTTCATCGGCTTTGATGAGCTGGAGGTCTGCCTGCCACGCCTGATCCTTGGCTTCATCCGGCATTGTCCTTCTGTGGGCGATCTCTGAGGTCTTCAATACTTATTCAGGATCGGGCATCTCCAATACTTATTCGTTGCTACACATGTTTGTTGTAGCAATGCCTAGTGCACTCTGCTTGGTTATTCTGGAATGCTCTGCATCAGCTGCTGTCTTCACACGTTTGTTGTAGCAGACTCTTGTGCACATTGTAGGAGTTTGTCCATGATGCCACATACCTCAACACGTATAACTATGCTCCATCAAACTTCACGATATGCTATAGTATCCCAAGTAGATGTTTGCTGACCTCAGAAAGCTTGCGAAACTTGCTCTAGCTTCTGTTGTACACGGGTTGCTATAGTATCTTCTTGATTTGTTTTGTCAATTCCGGTGAAATGCTCCAGCTTCTAACTCCAGCAGGAAGCTGTAGCATCTTCTAGGAATTGTTTTGTCAATGATGTCATTACCTTAACAATCTCCCCCTTGGCATTTTAGACAAAACTCTAGCAGAAACTCCCCCATTGTTTGTTGTCTGGCTTTCGCAGCTCACGTGCTTTACGTACACCTATATTATAGCTAGCTAGCTACTGATCTTTGGAAACACACATTTACATGCCATACTACTACTAGCAATAAGGTTCACAGTACATGAGGTAATGTCAGGTAATGTTTATTTATCTATTACACAAATGTTTTCTCAATGTTTTTCTCTCTCCCCCTTTTTGTCATAAATGCCAGGGGGGGTCTTCATACCTGTGTTTCATCGGTAGGCACGGGATACCCCAAGTCCCTCAGGAGGCTACGGATCTGGTTCCGCTGTGCAGCATTCTTCTTTGCCTCTGCTGTTATGTGCTCAAGCTCTAACCATAGGTGTCCCACAATTCTCGCCTGCAGAGCTGCATGAAGTGCTGAAGATGGTACGTCCGTTGTAGCTTCAGCCTCTGCTTTTGCTTGACCAGCCACCTCCAGGATGGGTTCTCCTTCCTTCACATCAACAATATGTCGGCTAAGAAATAAGGAAACGGGCGACGATTTGGCACCTTCCACAGAAAACTGAATAATCAGGCTTTTGACAGATTCGGCATTTGATTGTTGAAAGGCTGACATACGACTGATTCAATTCGGAACTCTTAGTCGAGCTGATGGCGAGATCTTTTTTTTTGTTTTATGGAAGATAGTCGGCCCACTTTTAGCCGTTCAAGCGATTATGCCTATTCTAGCCCTACCATTCGCCCCTATAGCAGACAACTAACGCAAGCCTACTCAACAAATCTCATAAGTAAACGCCTCATCTTCCGATAGTGGAAAGAAAATAGATCAACTCTTCCCAAGCTCCGCTACACTTGCGGAGCCTCCGACAGTCCTTTAGTAGGCCTTATGAGCTCGGGGTGTTGCTTGGTGACCATTTCATATATGAGGGAGGGGAATACTATGCTTAACCTCGATCTTGATGAGCCAGCATGGGCAGCAATCTGCGGGAAGATGATTTGACCCAAGTCTACCTGCTTTTGGCCAATGATGTAGAGAAATTGGGCCAGTTCCTTGTTCACCTTTCCTTTGTGGGAGTTGGGAATCCAGTTCTTCACTGCAAAGTTGTCTAGCAAGGCGTACTTAGTCGTAAGGTCCGCGGCTAGGAGATTGTGAGTGACCCACCCTATGCACAGTCCTCCAGTGAGGGTGACCACCAATATATTCGGGCTCACCTTGCCAGGGGGTCTTGCTTCCTCACCAATCTCCAAAAACTCAATGAATACCGCTGGGATAATCACTACCTGCTTCCTCCTTACAAGACATTTCCCATACCCAGCTTCTCTTCATTAACACCTCCCTAATTGGCCTCCTTTAGCAAATTGGTGATCTCTGACACCTTGTACCTCTCCAGTTCCAGCAGCTCTCATGAATAATTTTACTCCTGGCCACCACCTCCCATGAGCGAGACACACTTTTGTTGCGGAACCAAATTCCATTGTGCTCGAAACCGGTCACCGATCGACTAGGCTGCTGGGATGTGGGCTCCCCTTGCACAGATTCAATAATCCTTTGTCCGGCAGGGTTGGCTCAACCCTGAAGTCATCTTCTTCAGATTCTTCGCTTGAGGAATCAACAATAATTGGCATCTTGCCTTTCATGGCAGCCGTGGTAGGACTCAACACCTCTTTTCCTTCTACACTGTCTTTACTGCTGTCTTTTGACCCATCTTCTTCACTTGTTGGTCTAGGGACCTCATTCCCTTTTATTTCTATTAGCTCTGCGGCCTTCTTAGACCGAACCTCACGGGAAGCTTCAGCATCCTTCTCATCTAGCTCCCTTTCTCCTTCATGAGTAGTTTCTTCCTCATCAACTTTAGCTGAAAGATACTAGTCGATGGGGACTATTTGCTTCTTCTTCGACGGACCTTCGCTGCTTGTCGATGGTCCTTCAGTTTTACCGGATGGCCTCCAAGTTAGCAGTGCCAACGCCGTTGGTTCTGTGACTTGGACAGTGGCGGACCGTTGCAACACTGGTTCTGGGGACTGCTTCCTCGCACTCATGGATCGCTTCCTCTTCTTAGAGCTTTCACCGGTGCCCGAGCTAGACCTTTTATCTTCTCTTATTCGCATAGCTTTCCTTAGGGACAGATTTGAGAGGGTCGAGGGATTGGCAGAGACGAAGTGTGAACAAGCCCTAGACCCTCTTCTGTTACCGAAATTTTCTTTTCAACCGTACAGGGACATGTGTCCTCATGCTAGTTCGAGTTTTAGAGCCAAAACTATTTTCACTATTATCAGCCTCATGTTGCTGGAGGTTGTTATAGCAACCTCTTCTGATAACCTTCAAGCTCCCACCACCGGTCTTACTGTTCCGAATCTTGATTTCATCCAAGGGCTCTATGCGTATGCCGGTAAGCTGATTCTCAATAGTAGTTTGATTTATCACATTTATCATCTTTTCCATTAGATCTCAACCGAGACGATGTCTGATCCCCATGTCGACTTTCTTTGCTACATCCGTCTTCTTTTTCAAATCATTGATCCAGGAACAGCGACTATAGAACTCACCTCCAGTGTGCTTTTTCCTACCGAATCTATCCAAGTTTAACTCATCTCTTCTGCTTAATCCGTACGCTTAACTCTTCTGTGAAATTTACTACGCTTTGCTGGTGACAAGTTGCAGCGATTGATGTAGCACTCTCTAGATCACTTTGCGGAATTTGTTTCTCTGGCCAAATCTGAAAGACACCAATCAATTTGTTCACCTAGTTCGGAAACTGCCTACGTCTGGGGAGGATCACTCTCCGATCCTCAAGATTTTACTATTCACGATTATAGTACAAAGGATTCCAAAAACTCAGCCAACACTAGTTTCAACCTCTACTTTTAACCTAGTTGAAATCTTAGCTCAATCTGATCACACAAATTAGCTCGCAGCCTGATCCCATAGAATCTTAGCTACAGACCATACAAATTAGCTCGCAGCCTGATCACACAAATTAGTCAAAGTCTTAGCTCAATCGTAATACATACACACTTCCAGTAACGAACAACTACAGACCTTGTTGAGGTACGGCATCCCTTGACAAAACAGCACAAGATTCTACTACAGCAATCCCTGAAGATTTGGAGTTGAAGCACAATCTGGAGATTGACAAAACAGCAACATAGTTCAGCAACAAAGAACCAGAATCTGTTGTAGCACTCTCTAGACCACAAAAGCTGAGGCAAACTGAGCAACGGATAGAGGACATAATCTGCTACAGCAAACGATGTTGATTTGAAGGTAGAGCAGACTGATAGATCATCTTGAAGCTGCAGGGAGAGACTTCTGTGAGGTGCTACATGTGTCGTGGAAGTTCAGGGTGCACCTCAAACGTCATCAAGTGGTCTGTAGTTATCATCACGCGGTCAGAGGAACTAAAAAAGATAAGGATTCTAAATTCTGATTTAGGAAACAGAATCTTCAACAACTTCGCAAGAATCCAGAAGAAGATTCCTGCCGTCCACGGATTAAATTTCTAAAAAGCTGTGATTGATAAATCTATAAGAAGGGTATAGAGGTAGATCAATTAAAGCGAAGATGAGAGGAAGAAATCACTCAAGCAAGAGACCGGAAGTAGAGAATACACAGAGTTGTGTAGTGCGGAGAGGAGATTAGAACTCGTGGAGTTTCATCTAGCATTGATCCACAGATTCAACTGGAGTGCAGCTCGTTGAGGGATCAATCAGTGCTTCGGAGATCAGCTGCGGACAGGGGCTGACGCAGGCTGTGAAGAGCTGATTGTTGCGACCCGATATTGACGGACGGTTATTGATGGAGAAGGAGCAAAGTCTGAGTTTGCAGAACTCACTATTGACCAACTACTTGGCAGACCGTGGTAGAATAGTTGTCAACAAATGTTACAGCAACTCTGGTACAGAGTGTGCTATAGCATTATGTCGACTGTTCTCCGAAGCAACTGATTGATCCTTCAACGAGCCACGTTCCAATTGAGTTCTGTGGATCAATACTAGATCAAAACTCAGCAAGTGCGGATCCCCTCTGCCCTCTACACAACTTAGCAAAACTACCTCGTAGTCTTTGCTCTTCTCCCATGGGTTTATCTCTTGTTGTGTATTATCTATTCTTCGATGCTTACCTGATATGCCTCTGTACTCCTCTTATAGTTTCATCAATGATTATTTTTTTGAAATCCATGTTGCCTCGAATTCCTATGACTGCTCAGTACCTCTTGAATCTTCTCCTGGATTCTTGCGGAGTTATTGAGATTTGGTTTTCTAAATCGGAATTTAGAAATCTTATCTTTTCTTGATTGCTTCCACCTGTGTGATGACGCTGCTGATCACTTGAGGATGATTGCTATGTTCCCTGAACCTTTGCGACGCCGGCAGCATCTCTTCGGACGCTCTCTGTGCAGCTCCAAGATGATTGCCCATTCTGCTCTAGCTTCAAATCATAACGGATTGCTATATCAAATTTTGTCATTTGTCTTTTACCCAGCTTGCCTCAGCTTTTGTGGTCCATAAAGTGCTATAGCACTTTCTTGTGCTTGTCGATGTACTTTGTTGCCGTTTTGTCAATCTTTAGGTTGTTTTCCAGCTAGGATCTTCAGGGAGTGCTGTAGCATCTTCTTGTGCTGTTTTGTCAAGAATGTCATACCTCAAAAATTTCTCCCTTGGCATTTTGACAAAACCACAGCAACCCTATTAGAAATTTTTAGAGACAGATCAATGAGTGTTCAATGTTCAACTAATACAATCTGCTCCCCGTTTTTATCACAAATGACAGCGCTATAGCAAAAACTGGAGGTTATTGAGGAACCACACACAATCCCAGAGCAGCTCTGAGTTCCTCGAACAGAGCTCCATCCAATGGTTTTTTGAAAATGTCAGCCAACTGCTTCTCAGTTGCTACATGTTTCAGCATAATAACCTGTTTCTTGACCAGGTCTCTAACGAAGTGGTGTCTAATGTCAATGTGTTTGGTTCGTCAATGTTGCATCGGTTTCTTCTTAATGCTGATGGCACTCATGTTGTCAAATAAATAGTCATAGTGCCTTGTTGAACTCCATGTTCACCCAGGCATTTGTATATCAGTTGAGCGCAACGGCATCCAGCAGCAATGTACTCAGCTTGGGCAGTGGACAGGGAGATACTGTTCTGCAATGTACCAAGAAAGAATTATCCTCCAAATGTACTCTTCCTATCTTCTGCACAACCTGCCCAGTCAGAATAACTATAGCCTACCAATTCTGCACTTGTGTCCCTTGTGTACCACAGTCCATAATTGGTTGTGCCCCCAATATATCTGATAAACTCTTCACAAGCTGTAGCTGGCTCTCTTTAGGGCAGGCTTGATATCTGGCGCACACACCTAATGCGAAGGATATATCCGATCGACTGGCAGTAAGATAAAGAAGACTTCTAATCATGCTTATGTACAATGTTTGATCAACTGCAATTCCAGTTGCATCCTTTATTACTTTTGTATAAGTTACTGCAGGGGTACGTTTGTGACTGGCCTTGTCCATGTCAAACTTCTTTATCAGGTTTTTTCCATACTTACTTTGAGAAATGAATATACCATCTTTCTTTTAAGAGATTTGTAGACTGATAAAGTAAGTTAACTCTCAGACCACACTCATTTGGAACTCCATTTGTATGTGCTCTACAAACTGTTTCACCATTCTCTGTGAACTAGAGCCAAATACAATATCATCCACATATATATGTACTATAATGAAGTCTGACCTGGTTTTGTGTACAAAGAGTGTTTTGTCCACCCCTCCTCGATCATATCCGTGATTGGTCAGAAATACAGTCAGTCTTTCATACCAAGCTCTAGGGGCTTGCTTCAAACCGTAGAGAGCCTTCTTTAGCTTGTAGACGTAGTCGGGATGATGATGATCCTCGAATCCCTTGGGATGGGCAACATAAACTTCTTCAGTCGGGATTCCATTCAGAAATGCACTATTGCATTTGATACAGTTTGAACTTCAAGTGACAAGCAAGGGCGAGGAATAATCTAATAGCTTCCATGCGAGCAACTGGAGCGAAAGTTTCATCAAAATCTACCCTTAAGCTACTAATTTAGCTTTATTCCTTGTGATATTCCCCTTTTCATCATACTTGTTTTTTTATATCCATTTGGTGCCAATAGATGTTCATATTGTCTAGACGAGTGACCAAGTCCCACACCTCGTTTCTTTCAAACTCACCGAGTTCTTCTTGCATTGCAGCTATCCAAAATTCATCTCTCAGAGCCTCTTTAATGTTCTTTGGCTCAGCACTGGAAAGGAAACACGATTTATTGATCATATCACATAGGTTGATGTGGGAGATACCTCGAGTTCGTCTTCCTTCGGTCAAGGTGCCAATGATGTTGGTTGTGGGATGATCCTTCTCAATTTTTCTTGGGGGAAGTCTCGTTGTGCCTGGCATGTTTGGGGAGTTTTCAGTAGACACTACAGAATCTGGTTCTGACTCCTCCTCTGAGTTTTGGTGATCATCAGGTTCTGCTGAAGCATTCTCTGATACTTCCTCTTGGTCAACTTCATTAATGGTTTGAGGTAGAGTCCTCTTTATTGTCAGAGTGTTGACACTTCTCTTCTGGGTCATTCATAATTACATTGATGGACTCGATCACGGTCCATGTTCTGCTGTTGAAAACACGATAAGCTCTGCTATTTATAGAGTATCCTAGAAATATCCATGGATCACTCTTTGGGTCAAGCTTTGTTCTGTACTTGCGGTCTCTAACGAAAATGTGAAAGTATCTAACGGTGGGTTTCTTCTCCTTCCAGAGCTCATAGCATGTCTTATCTGTCCCTCTTCTGATTGACACACGATTAATGATGTAGCATGAGGTATTCATAGCTTCGGCCCAGATTATCAGTGGGATTTTTCTTGCATGGATCATGACTCGAGCCATTTCCTGTATTGTTCTATTTTTTCACTCGACTATCCCATTTTGCTGTGGAGTAATGGGTGATGAGTACTGATGGGTGATTCCACGCTTGGTGCAGAACTCATTCATGGCTTCGCTCTCGAACTTTTTCCCATGATCACTTCTTATAGCGGCTACTCTCAATCCTTTCTCTTGCTCTAGCCGAGTAGCTAAGGCCATCACCACCTTCATTGTGTCTAATTTTTCAAGCAGAAAATCGATCCATGAGTAGCGAGAGTAATCATCCACACATACAAAAGCATAGGTCTAATGGTGCTCATCTCAGTGACCTTTGGGTGAGGGACCCTTGTCTGCTTTTCGATTTGGCATTCACCGCACACTGTGTTCATCTCTCCCTTGATCTCACGAATACCACAGACTAATTGATCAGATGCAAGTCTTCTTAACATCTTCAGGTCGAGATGTCCCAACCTTTTATGCCACAGATTCATTTCTTCTGTCTTCGTTAATTGACAGGTTGATGGCAGACCTCGTACCCTTCGTTATGCATCTTCCCTCTACATCAAACACTTGACAGATCTTTTGAGCAAAATTTACAAAGTGTGTAAGGTCACATAGCTGGCTGATGCTGATGAGATTTGTAGTTAGGCCTTCCACAAGCATCACATTCTTTAACTTGGGCAATCCACGAACTTCTAGTGTTCCTTTTCTGAGGACTTTCCCTTTCAACCCATTTCCAAATGTCACGTCTTGTTCTTGCAAGGTTGAATGTCTGTCAGGTAGGATTTGTTCCCAGTCACGTGTCCAGAGCATCCACTATCAAAATACCAATTCCCTTTCTTCACAGATCTTGTTGAGTTGTAGCCCACATAAGTATGATGATCCATTCCTGATTTGCGCCTCGGACAAGTGTTCCGAAACCGTTTCTTTAGCCTCCAGTACTTGTTGAATATAGGGCATGACCTTTGGATGTGACCAATTTGATTGCAGAAGTAGCAGCATCATTTGTCGTGTAGAAATGTAGTTAAGTGTTGGATGAGTTGCTGAAGCATCTTCTTGCTTTTTCTTCTGTGCTTTTTCTTTAGAGTTTTTTTTTGCCTTTCAGCTTGTGTCTTTATGCTTTGTACATCTGGTTCAGCAACTCTAGTTTTCACATCCTTGACAGTGTCACTCTCTCTTTTGTACCCGAGTCCAGCATTGCCTCCTCCATACCTATGAAATGCCAGCAAGCTGTCCAAGTTGTTCAACCCTCTATTGATCATCTTTATTGTCTTTTTGTACAATTGTACTTCTTCCATTACTTCATCATAATTCTTTTCTTGTTGATCAGCCTTCTAGATGAGATAACCCTAAGGAGTTCCTCTTTTTCGTTATTCAGTCTGGTCACTTTTGCGATCAACCCCTCATTCACCTCCACTACTTCCAGACATTTGTCAATCATTTGTATGTAGTGTCTAGCTAGGTACTCCTATGTGATTTCATCTTCTTCACTATTGTCATATCCACTATCTTGACCTTTTTCCGAGAGTAATGATCTGTTTGAAGTCTGCCTCTTCAGCAAGTTTGTCTTGGTAGTCGGCAACGCCCTTCACGGACCTCACTCTATGTGTCGAGTGATCGGCCCAGATACCAATTGAAATTTACTGCACGCTGCTGGTGAAGAGTTACAGCGGTTTCCGTAGCACTCTCTAGGTCACTTTGTGGAATTTGTTTCTCTGGCCGAATCTTAAAGACAACAATCAATTTGTTCACCCAGATCATCAACTACCTACGTCTGGGGAGGATCACTCTCTGATCATCAAGATTTCACTATTGACGATTATAGTACAAAGAATTCCAAAACTCATCCTACACTAGTTTCAACCTCTACTTCTAACCTAGTCAAAATATTAGCTCAATCTGATCACATAGATTCGCTCATAGCCTGATCTCATAAACTCGCTTCGTACTACCTACAAACTTCCAGTAACGAACAGCTATAGACCTTACCCACAAACTTATTCTATCCTGTTACAATGTGTAATAGACAGAATGTTATAGCAATCTCTGTAGCAGAATTGCAGTAACTTCTATCGACGACTTCTTTAGCAACCTCTGCCAAGCTGTCGGACTATCAACTGAGTTCTTCCAACTCAAATATTGCTCCCCCTTGATCAATGCCCACCGGTCACTATCAAGGAGAGTTGTTCAGCTCTTCATCCGCCAGCAATTGCACCAGTATGCAGCTGTTCTCTAAAGCAACTAATTGATCCTTCAACATGCCACGCTCCAGTTGAGTTATGTGGATCAATACTAGATCAAACTCAGCGAGTTCTGATCTCCTCTGCGCTCTACACACATTAGAAAAACTACCTCGTAGTCTTTGCTCTTCGCCCGTGGGTTTATCTCTTGTTGTGTATTCTCTATTCTTCGATGCTTACTTGATCTGCCTATGTACTCCTCTTAAAGTTCATCAATGATTATCTTTTTGAAATCCTCGTTGCCTTCGAATTCCTAGGACCGCTCAGCATCTCTTGAATCTTCTTCTGGATTTTTGCAAAATTGTTGAGATTTGGTTTCTTAAATCGGAATTTAGAAACCTTATCTTTTCTTGATTGCTTCGACCCACGTGATGACGTCTGCTGATCACATGAGGACGATTACTATGTTCCCTTAACCTTTACGACACCGGAAGCATCTCTCCGGACGCTCTCCGTGCATCTCTAAGAGAATTGCCCATTCTGCTCTAGCTTCAAATCATCACTGATTGCTATAGTAGATCATGTCATTTGTCTTTTGCCCAGCTTGCCTCAGCTTCTGTGGTTCAAAGAGTGGTATAGCACTTTATTGTGCTTGTCGCTGTACTTTGTTGCTATTTTGTCAATCTTCATGGTGTGCTCCAACTACAATCTTCAGGGAGTGTTGTGGCATCTTCTTGTGTTGTTTTATCAAGGATGCCATACCTCAACATTCTATATTGGTTATCAAACTTGTCGATCCAATAGTTGCTAAGCATCCTCTAGTAGGTAACAATTGTTTTCAGATCTCGTTCCCTTCATCAGGCATCTCCCATCTGCACCAAATACTTGACATTTTTTTTATCAAAGTTTACGAAGTGTGTACCATTGCATAACTGGCTTATGCCGATAAGGTTTGCTCTCAGTCCATCCACAAGCATCATATTCTGTAGCTTTGGCAACTCATGTACGTCTAGAGTCCCTTTGCCGAGAACTTTCCCCTTCAGTCCATTCCCAAACTTTACTTTATGTTCTCTACAGACCTGAATGTTGGTTAAGGCAGCTCTATTCCCTGTCATTGTCCCAAGCACCCACTGTCGAAGTACCAGCTGTCTTTCTTCATAAACTTTGATGATAGGACACATATGCGAACTGTCTTCGGCCTGCCTTGTATCTTTGATGGTTGTCCTGGGTTTTACTATGTTGTATGACCTGGCCTGTCTTGTATGCGAACCATGTTGTATCTTCGATGGCTAGCCTGTCTTGTATGACATGGCAAGGCGAACTGTCTTGTATCTTAATGGCTATCTTGTTTAGGTTGTTCACCTTTAAGATGGATACCTCACAGACCCTACAAGAGAATCTAGATGGATTTCTTAGGCTCACTCGGGACCTAAAGAGGTGTGGAGATGATATCAAGACTGACCACCTTGCCGTTATCCTATTGAATTCCCTGACCAGCCAGTTTGACACATTGAATGACGTGATCCAGTTCGGAAGAGATGATCTGACCTTGGAAAGGGTGACTGAGGCAATCAGTTAGAAGAATGAGGCTCTGAAAGTATGCAAGGTGAAGAATGCACCATCTAGGGCAGAGCCTAAAAGTGAGATGATGTTTTTCAAAGGGAGAAGAAGGAACTCACAGCCTAGGAAGCAGAGCAAAAATCCTAACAAGTCAGAAAATTCTTCGAAACAGACAACAAAGAACAGGAGTGATATTAAGTGCTTTTATTGTGATAAAATCAGACAGTTTGCCAATGAGTGCAATAAGAAGAAGAGGGATGAAAAATAGAAAGGAAAGACTGCTAAAGGGAAATCAGATTACTCAAATGTGTGTGAGTCAAGTGAGGATTTTGACAATGAGCTGCAAGTCACAGCCACATCAGATGAAAAATGCATGGATACTTGACTCAGGATGCACCATGCACGCTATCCCTCACTGAATTGACTTCAAAACTCTTGGTTCTTGCAATGGAGGTGAAGTGAGATTACGTGATCACACATCACTGCAAATCAAGGGTGTAGGGACAATTTCCCTTAGGATGTTTGATGGAAAAACAAGGATTAACCAACATGTTAGATGGGTCCCCAAACTAAGGAGGAGCCTCATATCAAAATCAGCCTTGGAGAACCTAGGCTATGAAATCACCTCCAGCAAGGGCAGAAGAGATGTTACCAAAGAGAAGACAGTCTTGATAAGAAGCGAAAGAAGAAGAGGCCTCTACCATGTCCTGACACAACTTGAGGTGAATAACCAGCAAGCTGACAGCCTTGATCTCAGCAAACTATGGCATGCCAGGCTGGGACACATTGGAAACAAGGGCCTTCATCAGCTATTCATCAATGGATTATTGGACAAGATGCGCTTAGCCATCACATTCTGCGAAAGCTACATCCTGGGGAAGAAGGCGGCACATTCATTCAAGAGCTCCAAATTTATAGCCGACAAACCTTTGGAGTACGTCCACATCTGCTCAAGTCCCAACTACCAGTGGGAAGAGCTATTTTATGTCTCTTGTGGACCACCATACTAGGAAATTATGGGTGTATCTCTTGAAGGAAAAGTCAGACACCTTTGAGTGCTTTCAAGCCTGGAGGACTATGGTTAAAAGCCAGACAAGTCTCAAGGTGAAATGTCTGAGGAAAGACAACGGATTAGAATTTGACGCCTTCTGCCAGAAAAATAGGATCAAAAGACAACTCACGGTCTCAGGAACCCCTCAGCAAAATGTAGTCGTTGAGAGGATGAACAGAACCCTGCTGGAGAAGACTCGATGTATGCTGCTGAGCTTGGGCATGAAACAGTCTATGTGGGGGTGAGGTAGTCGTCACTACTGCCTACCTGTTCAATAGAATTCCCTCAGCTAGAATTGGCTTCAAAGTACCTCAAGAGTCCTGGTCAGGGAGACAAATCAGTCTTAGTCATCTAAGGCCTTTTGGTTGCACAACCTACTCACAAATCTCTAAAGGAAAGCTGAGAGCGATGGCATTAAAGGGTGTCATGCTGGGTTACCCTCAGGGAGTCAAGGGCTACAAGCTCCCATTAGTGCAGCCTAGAGGTTATAAGGCCATAACCTCTAGATCTGTCACTTTTAATAAACATGAATATTATTTCAAAACCCAACTGACTAGTTCTGTTTCCTATGCATGTAATGAAAAGGCCCCTGAAGAGGAAACTTTCATTCCAAGGGAATGGGAGCAGAGACAACCAGAAAATGGAGGGCACTTAGCACAACAGGACTCGGCACATGACCTGCAAACTCCTGACCAGTCGACAAATGGTGGGAAAAACCAAGGAGAAGTAGATGAAGGGAGCAGTGACACTCATCATCAGCTTGATGATGATCAGATAAGTTCTCCATTAAACAGTAATCATGCAACTAATATAATTTCTCATAATGATAATGTTGTACCAGGGATTGATGTTTCCCTGAGTATAGAAGCTAGGAATGATGTTGAAAATGTTTATGAAGTGCCTACAAACTATGATTTGGAAAATTATCAATTAAAGAGGGATATGTCTCCTAGATAAAATTGCCTAATAGGAGATATGCAAATGTTGACTGGGAGCAAGGAGGGGCATCGGCGACTGCTGGATCGAGTTGATGCCGACAGGAGACTCAGTGGCGAAGGACTGCGTCGAGGTGCGTTCGGGCTAAAGTCGGGCGCTCGCTCGGACTTTCGGCGGCTTCATCCAGGGGCCTTGAATCCCTTCATCCCTCTGCTGTCTTTCTTATCTCTTCTGCGTCCCTTGTAGTTCTTGGTTGATTAGCATAATAGGGTTCTTGCGCATTTGGTGTTCTTGGCTTGCTTTGTATGCTTGTAAATCGAACGCTGATTATACTGAAGAGTTGGGCTGAACCTCCCCGAACCCGAGGTTCTAAGGATCTAGCCAAGATTTCTTGGTGAACCTTGTAAAAATTCTGCGTGCATTGTCCTTTGTTTGGTTTGATCGTATTAGGTATTTGATAGTATTGCATATTATGTAAAATACAATCTGAGAACTAAAACAAAATAGATTATATTAGAATGAAGAACTCGTCTCAAGATATATCGTTATAATTATCAATTATTGTTAAAAGTTAGCTCTCTCTCTCTCTCTCCATAGGACACGAAGAGTGTATTGATTGTTTGAAGATATGATGAATTCTATTCTTTGGATGAACGTTTTATTAGGGTGTATGACGAACACTAAATAAGGAATTCGATTGGATTTCAATTTTGACGATGGCCGCGAGCTACATTCAAAGTACGTCTGAGCACTACTATAGCCAATTCAAGGCTTAGGGCGTACATGATAACTTATTCTTCATGTCTAAGTTATCAGATTTTATCCAACTTCATTGTTTTTGTCTTTGGTCATCAATAAACTCTTCTTAAGCTTGGAAATTATCTTTGCCATAAAATAGCGAGTTGTAGCTCAATGTATTGATTTTGAATAGTAGATGCCTTGTGTAGATCGAGTACTCCATATGTGCTTCCCGAATCCCGAACTTATTAAAGTACAGAAATCATGTCATCTTTATGATGAGTTACTATATTTTATGTGATCAACCCGAAAAGGACTTTAAGTTGGTGTTAAGACCCAATATACTATGATTTGCGTTTGTTATATTATTTAGCCTTGGAAAATGCAATAAATTCACATACATACCCGCTCAATACCATTTATTGTGACCCGTCATTTGAGAACCATAATTCAAATCGCTGTAGAATCCCGTAATAAGTGAGATGTGTCCCACAAACAAACGAGACATAACAATAACATACAAGTGCCTTGAAAAAACTGTTGATTGTATTTGGATATAATTAATGGAAAAAGAGAGACTACGGAATGTGAAAATTAATAGATAATATAAGTGCGCATGAACATCACAAACCAGCTAATCTCCACTTGCAAAGCGTTGTTACATGATTGACTGAATAGGAGGCCGGAGGACTAAACAAACATTTGCAAAGGCGAAAATGATCTTTCTCGCTTTCATTTACCAGATTTAGCTACCCATAATTGTCCCCACAACAAGTATATGCTGGTGTGCGAATTCTGGCTTATTATTTTTTGATTCTGAAACAACTTTTTCATTAGATTTCAAATTTGAAACTAACTAGTCATTACAACACCCTACCCTTTTGATTTCTATGTCATTTTGACCTTTGGATAATAAAATGAGGTTGGAAATAAAACCTCAATGACAAATTATTTTAATTCCTATTGTGCTGGTCGTGTCAGATACAATATCATAACTTTTTCATCTCTGTGTTATCTAATCTGCATGCTTCATAATGCACATCTTTAAACAAAGACAATCTCGATTTCCATAATAATTCTCTTTGCCAGTAAACAATGGAAATTCACTATGTTTTTTGTTTAATCGTAGGAAATAGGCCTTGACGGCAAAGATAAGAAATTGTGAAAGCAGGTATATATTTTGACTAATTGAACTACAAATTGGAAGTGGGCAAGCGTTTTTGAGTTCTACAGAGTCCATTTAAAGTCCTCTCCACTTTTTCGAGTAACAAAATATTCAGAGCAGAGAGCTTGAAAACGGAAAGGCAGGAAGTTCAGCAAAAAGCTCTCTCTCTCTCTCTCTGATGGGTAATCACAAGTTCAGATTATCCGACATGATGCCGAATGCCTGGTTTTACAAACTCAAATACATGGGCAATCGCATCAACAACTCTTCCTCCGCCGCTACTCATTACTCCAACCACCAGAAGAAGAAGAAGAAGACTAAGCAGTCCACCCCTAATCTGCTACAAAACCCCCGACAAACTTGTTCCAGAAAATCCTACTACTTCACCAGAGACAACACAACCTCATCCCCGATTCACCCCACGTCACTCTCCGCCCACTCCAAATCCTCTTCCATCGACTCTCTCTTCCCGGACCCTCCCACAACCTATAAGCACGCCAAGATAAGCCCCAACACGTCAGCATCAGAGTACAACTACCCCTCCTCTCTCGTCTGTCCCCCATCGTCCCTGGAGATGCGCTCGGATCGAGCCCTGCCCACCGAGTCGTTCGAGGAGAAGGTGTCCTGGTCCTCCAGCTGCAACTACGAACCGCGGAGCATCGTCATCGACATCGATGGGAACAAGCAGCTAGCAGCAAAGATCGAAAACTCGGATGATTTCGTCACCATTTTCGACCTCGAACTCCGCCCGATTCTGACAAAGCAGAAGCTCGCCGACAACACATCAAGAAGCAACAACAAATTCAAATCCCAGCAGGATAAGAAACCCAACTCGCCGAATAACTCAGAAGCAGAGAACAGGCAGAGCGTGCCGAAGAGGGTCCAGGGTATGAAGCTGAGGGTAAACTCGCCGAGAATTGGGTCGAAGAGGTTCCCAGCGAATGGGCGGAGGAGCCTGTCATCGTCGTCGAGCTCGTCCAGCTCGAAGAAGAGTGCTCTAGCGGAGAGTCTGGCGATCGTGAAAAGGTCGGTGAACCCGCAGGAGGATTTCAAGCAGTCGATGGTGGAGATGATCGTGGAGCATGAGATTAGAAGTTCCAAGGATTTGGAGGAACTTCTAGCTTGCTACCTGTCTCTGAATTCTGATGAGTATCACGATCTGATCATCAGTGTCTTCAAGCAAATCTGGTTTCAGCTGAGTGGCCTACACAACAACGAGACCAACTGAAAAATGAGCTCTTCTTTCTCGATTAATAATTCTGTTTTCTTAAAAAAGAAAAATGTAAATCCCCTTTACTTTCTGCACCTGGTCTCTATACCTTGTTTGATTATGAGATGCTCAACCCTAATCATATAATTAGTTATTATACATATCCTGAATAAGAAACGTAATAGAGGATATTATTTTGGGTGGGTTTGTTGCTTTTGGCAATGGTGAATGATTATGTTTATAATTAAGATATGAAGAGTGCGAGTTGATGTCTGTCCCTTTTTTTCAACCCAAATATTGATATGATATTGGCGGGGATATATACATGCAGATGCTGTATCAACTATATATATATAGCTTCAATGCAAATCAAGGCAAACATATCAGATATAATATACTAATGTGCATATATAGTCTGAACCCCTGAAAAAAGAAATTGAATTGAGAAACTCCATCATCGCCAGGCCTGAGGAAGTCAGAAATACGTAAGGGTTTAGCGCATGATTGTATATCTTTCTCTACAGAGAAAATAATATAAAGAAGCTAACGGATGTTATGTTCAGTAAAAACAATAGAAACTCTCATAGGTATACCCATCAAAGGGACTAGTACGGAAACTTTGATGCACTAGTTTGAACTTATTCAAATCAAAGATTTAGGTGGTTCACCTATCAAATCCGGTATCTAATGAAATCAAACATTATTTTGGAGGTTCTTCACAAGACAGAGTATTTGCTTTCCTTTTTTTTTCTTCTACATTAATTGTCACTATGCTTTACAGTTGATGGGAAATTATATACCCTTTTATCTTCTCTATTTTGCTACCTGTTGGTCATTTATGCCAATTAAGATTACACCGACTTTTATACGTTTACTAGTGAAAAGGTGATCACCTTATAATATGCTAAGAATAACTAAATGAAACCGCTATCAAATGCAGATCGATACACCACTTTGTGTATTTGACTAGGAAAAAGTGGCATTATTCCCAAAAAGAAAGGGAGTATTGTAAGCACAAAAACAAGAACAGCCACCACCAAAACACACCCCACTAGAAATTTATAGAAAACCTCACTCAATACTAGAGGAACCAAACATGAGTGATATTGAAAGTTGGCATAAAATGGGTGGTTGAGACTTCATTTTATGACAATGACTCAAGTGTAATGCACAGGCTAAAAAGAATAGACTTAACTGGATCCGTACTTCTCGTATCAAAAATCATAATAATCAGTTATTCATATGTCAAAGTTTAAATGGATGAAAAATTGATACTCAAAGAATGCTCGTAGAAGCATAAAATTTGCGAGGAAACATTAAACATCTTATATTCCACTTATATAAATGAGAAATTCTTTTTTAGTGAGTTTAAATATAAACACACGTTGGCTATCAGGTGAGCTATTGAGCATAAAAGGTTCTCTCTACATGCGGATGTGTAAGGGAGTTAAATCCCGGTTGGTTTTGTGTTCGGTTTGTTAATTTATATATGCGCCCACGACATACGAGACATGAATGCCCTTATGATTTACCCCCTGGGATAGGTTCATTTTGCTATGTTTTTCTAATCAATTTTTTTCTTTTGAATTGTACACCGAATTAAAACTTGTTTCTTAATGTGGTCAATTAATCGTTGGGAGGCTTAATATACTTGTGTAATAAGGATTTTAATCCATTTGTAATGTTGGCATCAAAAGAAGCTTTTGTAATGTTACTATCATGGGGGGTTTATGTGCTTGATTATGTAATGTTCTGGTAGTAAACCCGGAATTACAAGAACTGCCACTCATAAAAAGAGCTCTAAATACTCACCAATAACATCAAGAAACTATTGTCCCTCTTCTCCCGCTTCTCTCTCAGTTTTTAACTTTGGCTTTATTAGTTTATTTTGAACTAATGATAATTTCTTATAAAGTTTGGTTTGCCGTAATCAAACAGCTAGTGGCAAAGTTTTTTGATTTATTCACCTTCTTTTATTGTAGTGAAAATTACTTCTTTCTTCATTAGGGATCAGGTTCTTGTCTGGTTGGTTTTTTTTTTTACAATAACTAATGTCAAACTCATTTCTGTAGGTTTCACAGTTGGAAGGACAAAGAATAAATGATGGGATTTATTAGTCAAAATATAATTCAATTATTCGTTTCATTGCTATAAAATTGATTTTTCCCGACTTTTTACTATCATTTTATGCTTTTACTCGCGTTGCATGTTAAATATTGATAAATAGAGGCTTTGGAGTTTATTTGTAGGAAAATAAGACAATACACAAAGATTTTGATAAAAACTAGTCAAGAAGTAGGATACACTGACATATTCTTTTTTGGACACTGCCCAAGCGCACATGGAATGCCCGATTAAGACAAGCCATGTATAGTTTAGATAGTTAAACTCAAAAGGTATAATTCTTTGATTCATTTAAATATCAAATTTAGAGGCTAAGTACGTCAAAACATCAACGAAAGACCATTGTTTGAACCGTACTAGTACCTCCCAAAAAGCATTATGACCAGTAAGGAGTGGAAGGCAAATAGTCAGTTACGCGTCCCATATTGGTTTAGCAATATAGCCATATCACAAGAGCATACCATCATGTCAACAAAATATCAATACGGACAAAAACAAAAAGTCGAAAAGAGTCTAAATCTCTTCCTATAAATAAATGCTCATTTTCAAGACAAATGAAAATGATTTGAGAACTACTTTCTCTCCAACAAAGAAGAGGTAGTTGGGTTTTGACCTAGAGGAGACAAGAAATCAATAGCCAGGTTAAGAGAACAAACAAAATCGGTGAAATATCAAGGATCGACTATTACTCACATGATTAATCATTCTTTTACTCTTATTACTAGTTTATATATCTCATGAATGCTTGTAACCTCATCATAGTTGAGTAGTGACCTGATTCTAGGGTTCTACAAACCCTAACTTGTACCAAACAATGTTTTATAATGAATCAACTTTTGAAGTTTTATATGCATAAATCATTCGATTCTACATGGTTAATGTTATGTTATATGTGAAGATGTTGTAAGGATATTTAGGTCAATAATCAATTTTACTATAATTGAGGAAATTGACTGGAATTATATAGACTTGATACAAAATATTAGCTGCAATGGTAGTATATAGTTTAGTAGGGGAATTAACATTAAGTATTTGATAAACATGGACTATATGTGTTCATAACGTAATTAATAGTACCGATTCTAGCCGGATATTAATAGTTATGAATAATCGAGCATATACCTAGCTGAAGGGATTCATAGTTCAAGATGTGCAGTGAAAAATAATGATCCAAGTGTATAACTTACTTAGAGCAGGCATAGCTTATTCCCAAAACAATATGCATGATATTTTTAAATGTTAATCCATATGTTTGGTATAGGCTAGGTGAAATAGGATTCTTAGAATTGCTTGTTTTCCTTGATTTCTAAAACAAGGTATTTGATTTTCTTATTGATTAAGTTTAGTTCTCAACCTTTACTTTGCTAGATTTTGCTTGAATAGATGAGAAAATATTAGTTTACACCTAGTACGCATTGGATGGATTCTTGGACTTACCGATGTTATAAGCTGTAACGTATATCAACTTGTTATTATGGGCATTGAATATGTTTCTTCCGATCAATTTACCTACGATGTTTAGTATATTCCCTTTTCATAAATTGCTATAACTGAGAACCTTATCAAGAATGGAAGCACAACCGCATTCTCTAGTTCATAGCTCTCTTTCGAGGATAGGTGTTGAAGGACTCATAGCCTACTTTCGACAGGGATCTTTGTCGTAAACATATTTTAGCTCATCTTAGTTTTGAAGAAAAAACAAATTGGACTTCATTTTTTGAAGCAGTGTAACCGTCTTTCTCCTCATTTCAATTTAATGCAATATTTCAGCCTTCACATGTTTGATTTTGAGCAAAGTTTAATAAACTTAAGGTTCAATCCCATTTCGACACTGCCTCAGAGTCATTCCTCATCCAAGAAGCTTACTTCATTTTCCGTTAGAAGCTTCGCTTGAAATTTTAACTCGATCTCAGCATCTAGAAATCTTTTTTGTTGAATCTTTTTCTGTAAGAAAGATTTTTTCTTTTCTCTGAACTGGTTGGATTTTGATTCTAAGTCACTTCTACCGGCATAACAATGTGACCATTTTAAACTTTCTATATTGGAGGAATTTCCCCATCTTCGTGCATTATGAGAGATTGTTTTGTAGCGAAGAAGACCGCAATGGATCAATATGTTGAATAGCATTTTCCACCAGCCAAGAGTGGCAGGAAAAAGACATAGATAGAAGTGACGAGAGAATGAAATTTCAAACGCGTAACACACATAACTTTTTCTCGAAAAATGAAGTTGTTAAAATTTACATTACGTTTTTCAATGGCATACATTGAAGCCTAGATTACACAACAAAACGAGGTTGCAACTGATAAAGCCATGAATAAGATTTTTAGTAGATAAATTAAATTATGAAACATTTTCACCAGCAGTAAGCCAACATGAGGAACCCTAATGCAAAAAATCAATATCCACCACATGCTTGTCAATGACCACCTATCTATCTGAAAAATATTTGAATATTATAATCATTTTCTTACGAGAGAAAAAAGATATGATTCTAATCACAACAACTTATAAAATTCTTGAAAAAGAAACAAATTAGTTCCCAGGACCCCCAAATTTTTGAAAAAAATAATTTTTTAATTAAATATTAAATTATTAATATTAATAAATTTATAAATATTAATTTATTCAAAAAATAATTTGTGATTCCCCTCTCTCAAATTTCTGGATCCGCCACTGTACAAGGCTAACATGTTATGGTCCATAACCAAATTAAGGTCTCTGTCGTCTACATGAAATTACTATAATCATGCTAGATATTACTATCACGCCGTTTCAGTCATATGAACTAAACTATTTACTCATATATATGATCTAATTTACCTTGTTTTTGCTCTCCTTGCTAGTTTTTGGTTACCAATCACATGCAATATCCACCCATTGGATAAATCGAAAGACAGTTCGGTGAACATAAACAAGTAGGGCAACATTGGCGAGTAGAGGAGAGCAGCTAACTATGGTTTTTGTCAAAAGAGTAGATAGAAGTTACGAGAATGGACGTGGGCACGCCTGCATATGGGGTTTGTCAAATGTTGATATAATAAGTACAAGTAGACAAAGTACAATAATAAAAGGATCAACATGCATTTTATTCTATGCTTCATTCATATTGCTGTAGTGTGATTGATATCTTTATACTATGCATACAAATTTTAGTTAGTGTTTGATTGGAACTAGGGACTTGTGTTTCTTTGTATCATCTAGCTCGCTACTCTTATATCCACCACATATAAGGGCCAGAAGTTAATCCAATTTAGTCAAACAACTCTTATTATGTTCATCACATAAAGCTTAAACATATTTTAGTCGACTAATTTCAGTCTAACTCAATTCAATGAATGAACAGCATTCACCTATTTTTGGTTTTGAAACAATTATAATCTTCGGCTCAACTGAAATTTGTTTTTCATTCAATCCAATATATAAATGAAATTCAACTGTTAACTATAATCGTTATTAGGAACCGGTCACAAGACATCCCCGTGCAAACCAAAAAGACAACTGACACAGAATCAAACATAGCTCTGGAGGGTCTGAAACTTGTCTTTGACTTGTCACATTTTTATAAGAAAAAGGCTACTACTAATACTAACCCTACTTCCCACACAGTTCCTTGACTAGTACCACTACTGTAGGAACACTTGTAATTATTTATCTAGGTTATTTATGGCGTTAGTCAAGTCACTCATGGTTGTTATCTCCTTAGGTCACCCTACAATTGGCCGATAATGTTGGCCCACAATTATTGATCATTCCAACCACATTATATTGCATATCTTACTGATTATTGTTAGAAAAAAATCAACCACCCGAACAAATTATTCAGGATCCTTAATTCCTAAATTAGTCTAGTTAAACATGTTAGATAACTATAAATTAAACGAACATTAAATCATTCCATTGATGAATGAATATAAACCTGAAATAAAATATTCGGATAGATCAGTATCTTTTATAGTAAAGACAGCTAGAAATAATATAATAGAACGGGGACTATAGACATTTATAATCGGTATAAATATGAATTCCACCTTAAAAAAATTATAATTATCTATTCGGTATTTAACCAATATATATTTATATGATGAGCAAATCAGATATCATTTCATTTTTACTTAAACTTATCTTTAATAACAAGACATACAAATATTTGATTACATGTACGGCTCCATTGGATTAACTATACAATTAATGGAACAATTATCAGTTAAATTTTCTGGTACAAAACATTTTTAATGGAAATATGATTTATTGATTAAAGCACATATCTTTTGGTGTTTTCACTGACTGCAGTAACTGGCAGAAACATGTTAAATCAACGCGCTAGACCTACACGTGTGTGTACAGTGGTCCTTGTCCTTGTCCTGGTAGTATCGTTGTCGTGAGAGGCATATATATCATTTGTGGACCTCAGCCTTATTCACATTTAATGTTGTCTCAATAAAGCTAAATGTCAATTGAAATTCTCATAATCTTTCATCGAACAACCCTTTTACATTCAGTTGGGTACTTGGGTTCATAGTGGGACACAACTCCAAAACCATATTACTAATAAATTCATACTTTCTTGAGACTAATTAAATTTCAAGATTATTTTTCATTGTTCATGCATCTACGCTAGCTTTACTAGTTACTACACTCAAACAAGGTTGACACTATTGCGTCAGTAGCACAACAACAATTAGAAAACTTTCACAAATGAGCACAACTAGCATTTAAGGATATAAAAACAAACAGCAACACAGCCACTGGACACTCTTACGAGTTGCATCATTAATCAACCTTCAAAAGATTTATATATTTACACGCATAACACTTATAGAAACTGAATTCCAGCAGTTTTGATGCGAAATCATTTTTCATCATCACAATATTTTAGCGTGAAACTTCCCATCACACTAATTCAGTCAAACTGTAGTTATACAAGTTAAGAGGAAAACATAAAATATAAAAAAGTGTACCATTAACCAAATTTAGGATTGGGTCCTGAATAGTTAGGCCATTAGCCATGGCTCTAAATGTCTAATGAGTGGATTTTTTAATACTTTTTAGGCTCTATTTCTTATGAATTTCGGCTCGTTTGAACAACATATGTTCATTTTATGCATTCTTGTTTGCTTTTCAAGATACTGCATTTAAAGGAGGATTCGGAGGACAAAATGCGCAAATGAAGCGAATAGAGACCAAAAAGAGCTAGAAATGAGCTTGCGTAGGATTCCTCATCGCTTCACTCATCCAGGCGTTGCCTTAGTCGGTTGAACACATTCCAGGCGACGCCTGAGCCCAGGCGATGTCTCACATAGCCCAGGCGACGCCTCACTCTTACTCCAAGCAACGTCTCAGCTTAGACAATGCCTCACTCTTATGCCAGACAATGCCTCCCTTCTAGTTTAAAAGGAGAGCTCAGTTCCAACATTCTTCATTCTAGTTTGGCATCTCAAATCCAGTCTGTAGAGTCCAGAGAAATATAGCTGGAGTCTATAGCAATGAGTCACTATGATCACACGGAGCAATGATTTGGTGCTCATGAGGAAATTTTTTCGTGGCAAGATTAGTTCCCCATCATTTTGATGCTGTCGTTGTTTTTCTTTATATTTTCCATCATTTGCTGAATGATCTTAATATTTCTTTATGCACCGAGTTTGAATATTTTACTTTAGTACTTCTACCATCAACTATTGTCCGAACTTTCTCAGGTTTTTAGTGATTAGTTCATATGATAGGTTGTGTATTTTTTTCTTGCTAAGTTGAGCTGCTTATCATTGTTCACCCGTTGAGTGCCACCCCTTAGAAACTTAACCGGTTATGATAGATTAGAGAAGGCTAAATCATAATTAGTGTTTATGTATGCATCAATTCCTTGGACGTAATTAGTGTGTATGTATGCATCAATTCCTTGGACAAACCTAGATAGTTACTTAAGTTTATAAATATTTTTGACCACAATATACCCTCGAAAACATATCTTTTGATTGCTATAGAGGTGAAAAATACTTCTGATCTGAAATTGCAGTGCCTTCGTTTGCTGATAGTGTGCTAGCAGGTTGCTATAACAACCTCTTGTACCACTGTGTGGAAATAAGCTTGTACAGCGAATGAAAGAGAACACTCAAGAATTTGGTCACCCAGTTCGGCTAACTGCCTACGTCTGGGGAGGATTTCTCAGGAGTCCTCAACGATTCACTAGCATCGGTTTCTAGTACAAAGATTCAGTTCAGACTACGCTCGAACAATCTTTACGTCTAACCAAACTATAATGAATCAGAGCCCGATCTAAACACCTTAGACCAGCCTGCACTACCTACTACTCACTCGACTTAATACAATAGCTAATCTGCTCATAGACCTAGCCTATTCGAATTAAGACAATAATTACCGTAGGTTGCTATAGCACACTCTTGTGCTGTATAGCTTGTGCCGATTCTGTCCGCGTCGCTCCAAGCCTTCTATTGAGCAGATCGAATTATTCCGCGAGCGCTGCACACTCCGAAGTACTTCCCCTTCCTCTGTGACCACCTATCACTGATGGGAGCGAGTCTTCAGCCGTCGTCTGAGATCCTTAGACACTCACAACGCTCCGTCGACTCTCCTTTATCAATCAGCGAGTCTTCTGCTCCAATTGATCTTCTCCGATCAAGCATTGATAAGACTATGGCTTGTGGTATACTAAGGATACAAATGCAAATCTAGTAGGATATAGTGGTGCAGACTGGGTAGGTTGCGCTGAGGATAGGAAGAGCATCTCTGGAGGTTGCTTCTTCCTGGGAAACAACCTGGTATCCTGGTTTAGTAGAAAACAAAACAGCATCTCCTTGTCCACGGCTGAGGCAGAGTACATTGCAGCAGGAAGTTGCTGTTCGCAGATGATTTGGATGAAGCAGATGTTGGCTGAGTATGGTCTCAATCAGGGTGAAATGGTCCTTTACTGTGACAACAAGAGTGCTATCAGTATCTCCAAAAACCCAGTTCAGCACAGCAGGACCAAACACATTGATATTCAGCATCACTTCATCAGAGATCTGGTAGAAAAGAAGATCATTGCTCTTCAACACATTGTGACCAACAAACAACTTGCAGACGTCTTCACCAAGCCTCTGGATGCAGTCAGATTCGAAGACCTGAGATCCTATCTGGGTCATTATGCTTTGACACCGTAAGCTAGTCCAAGACCCATTCCCCTTGGCATATGTTCCAAAAAGGGGGAGATAGAAACGAAAAGAGGGAGTCGAGGGACCGGAGGAGGATCAATCGAAACATTGAATTGTCTATGAGGTTTTGTCAAAATACCAAGGGGGATATTGATGATGCAGTGTGGCATTCAATTGACAAAACCAGCACACGTGAACAAGCCGCTGTACAAGCTGCTGCTATAGCATATCCTGGTGCGTGGAGCTGTAGCAGAAGATCAGCGCCCATTCGGAGTTTGCTTTCAATGGTCCATCATGAAGACCAGAGAGCTTGGGGAGCTTCTAAATATTCATCAGAGAATATCCTAGTGTAGATTCCGTCCCAAGGTGAAGATTGGTTTGTGGAAGATTAGATTTTCAAATCAAATCAAATCTTCTACAAATTAGGAGACATTAATGATTTGGGGGAATTTCTAAAAACTGATATTGATGGAACATGGGGTTCCTATTTAAGGGAGGCCGTGCTGAGCGTTCAAGGGTATAAAAAACAGAGAGTGCAAACACCGAGAGCATACACAGAATACCATGGAGGGAGATTGTGTGTGAGCCGTGCTTCGATCATCACCAAGAGCAGAGCATGAGCGCAGAGTTGAGGTGATTAAAGTTGAGTGTGATCAAGGATTGTACAGTCTGATCAGTGCTTGATCTGGGAAGCCAATTCAGAGTAGCCGTTGCTTGTTGGTTGATCAAGGGAGGCCCCGGAGCAATTGTCGAGTGGAGGTACTCGGGCAATTGGCAGGAGGCCAGGTCTCGCTAGTGACAGGTGGTCACTGAGTGAGGGGGAGCATTCCAGAGTGTGCAGCGCTCGTGGAAGAGTTCGATCGGCTCAGTAAAGGCTTGAAGCGACGCGGACAGATTCGGCACAAGCTAGCGGCACAAGGGTGTGCTATAGCAACCTACGGTAACATTGCTTTAATTAGAATAGGTTGAGTCTGTGGAAGTAGTGATGTAGCTATTCTGAAGTAACTCAAGTGTGTAGGCGTGTGTTACACAAGTCACAGCTTGTTCTGATTGTGGTTCTAGTAAAGGTCGAGTAGCATAGTTTGCGTGCATTATACTGTGTTGTACTCTGGACCTTGAGACTAGTGGTTTAACGACTGAAGTTCAGTCCTTCCCAGACATAGGCAGTTGGCTGAACTAGTTGAACAAATTGTTTGTTCATTGTTCTTGCTGCATAGGTTCCATCAGTACAAGAGTGTGCTGTAGCAACTGCTTGTACACAATCTGCATCTCAGCAGCGCTGCGAAATTTCAATTAGTATCAGAGCAGGAACTCAACATACAGAGTAAATATCCTGAGCGCCTGCTGAAAGAAGCAAGAAACAATGAAGGACGGTCAGAGTACAAGCCGGCCACCGTTGTTGGAAGAAAGTAACTATGGCTACTGGAAGGCGAGAATGAAGGCATTCCTCAAAGCTATTGATGAAAGAATCTGGAGAGCGGTTGTGGCTAAATGGCTACCTCCCATAACTATGGATGAAAGGGGTGTTACTCGAGTGAAACCTAAAGTACAATGGACTGCAGAAGAGGAAGCTGCAGCAAACGGTAATTCAAAGGCACTAAATGTAATTTTTGCTGCAGTAGATGCTAACAATTTCAGGTTGATCTCTAATTGCGACATTGCAAAACAAGCCTAGGAAATCTTGCAAGTAGCTCTTGAAGGAACTGACAAAGTAAAGATGTCCAGGCTGCAAATCATTGCTTCTGAGTTTGAGAGTCTAAAGATGGAAGAAGATGACTCCATCTCTGAGTTCAACGCCAGGCTGTGCGATCTGTCAAATGAGGCTCATGCTCTTGGAGAACCCTTTCCGGAGGAAAAACTGATAAGGAAAGTACTCAGATCTCTGCCCACCAGATTTGACATGAAGATGACAGCCATTGAAGAAGCTCAGAATGTCAGACACATGAGACTAGAGGAACTGATTGGATCCCTCAAACAATTTGAGATGAAGCTGATCAAGGAAGACACTTCTCCCAAAAGCAAAAATGTTAGATTAAATGCAGAAACAGAAGAAAAGAAGCCTGCACCTGGTGATCAACTGAGTCTGCTAGTGAAGAACCCTGGGAAGCTCTTGAAGAACATGGAAACAAAATCTGGGCAGGGTTCATCCTCTCGAAGGCAATCCAGAAAGGGTGGAGAAAATCAGAGACGAGGAAAGGAACCTGCTCAGGATAAAGACGAGAAGAAAGAGAACAGAAACAATTTATCGTGAAGTTTGATTTAGGATTGATTCGAACCTGCTCAGGAATCAAACTCGTGAAGTTTGATTCAGAATTGATTCGAAGTTCAACTGGAGCGTTGCTCGTTGAAGGAACAGACATTGATGCGAGCTGTGGAGCATTGATCAGCCGCTGACAGACATTGATGCGCGCTGTGGAGCATTGATCAAGGCTACTCAATATTGGCAAGGTGTGTCATTGATTGAGGGGGAGCAGAGACTGAGTTTGAAGAACTCAGAGTGCCCGACTGTTTGGCGGAAGAGCTAGAATAGTTGTAGTCTAGAGATACAGCAACTCATGTGAAGAGTGTGTTTAAGTATTCCGTGTACCACACATTGTAATAGAATAAGCTAGGTCTTTGAGTCAGGTCCGTAGCTATTTGTTAATGGAAGTGTGTAGTAGCGCGAAGAGAGTTTGTGTGATAAGATTGCTAGCTAGTCTAGGTGGTTAGACTGAGCATAAGATTTCGGCAAGGTGAGGAGTAGAGGTGTGAGTCCTTTGAACTTCGAATTGAGATAGTTGAATCTTGCGGATTGGTGTACCCTTCCCAGACGTAGGCAAGTTGTCGAACTGGATGAACAAACTTCTATGTCTTTGTTATTCTATTAGTAGAGTTCTATAGAGAGATACAGAGAGTGCTTCAACCAAAGCTGTAACTTCAGAGGTTGTAACTCGGCAGCAGCAGCGCAGCAGAATTTCAATGGGTATCAGAGCCGTTCAGTCAACACACAGAGTGTGATTTGAAAAAGCGTTGCTATCATCAATGGCCACCATGAAAGAAAGACAAAGCACTAGCCGATCGCCATTGCTATAGAGAGGAAACTATGGCTACTGGAAGGCTCGAATGAAGGCTTTTCTCAAAGCAATTGATGAAAAGCCTGGAAGGCATTCATCACAGAGTGGGCTAAACCTCAGACAGTTGATGAGGCAGGAGTCTCACACAAGAAAGCTGAAGAGAAATGGGCTGCTAATGAGGTAGCCACGACAGCTGGAAATTCCAAAGCTTGAAATGCTATATATGCTAATGTGGATGCTAACAATTTTAGTTTAATATCCAATTGTGATACGACCAAACAAGGTTGGGAGATTCTTCAAACAACCCATGAGGGAACATACAAGGTGAGAACTTTTAGAATGCAGATTGTCACCTCCAGATTTGAAATCTTGAAAATACAAGAAGAAGAGACAATTGCTGAGTTCAATGCCAGATTATGTGATATATCCAATGAGGCCCATGCTCTCGGTGAACCAATTCAGGAAGAGAAATCGGTAAGGAAATTCTTCAGATCATTCACCTCGAGGTTTGATATGAAGGTCACTTCCATTGAAGAAGCTCAAGATGTCAAGCATATGAAGCTGGAGGTGCTGATTGGCTCACTAAGACAGTTTGAGATGAAAGTGGCAGAGATTGCTTCACCACTCCCTGGGAAAGACCTCGGGCTAAAAGCTAAGAAAAAGAGAAAGAGGTTGTCCTAGATGATGTCAACCAACAACTGTCTCTACTGGTCAAAAACCTTGGAAAATTTATGAAGAGAATGGACTGAAAACCTTCATACTCAGGTCAGTCATCCAGGGGGAGAAACCAAAGGGAAGAAAATTCTCAGAGAAAGAACAAGGATGCTGACAAAGACAATGATGAATGAAAAGACAAACAGAAAGAAATCCAGTGCTGGGAGTGCAAGGGATATGGTCACAGGAAAACTGAATGCCCTACATATCAGAAGAAAAACAATAAGTCTCTCACAGCAAATTGGAGTGATGAAGACAACGAAGAGGAGAATGGTCACAATAGCTCTGACTACTGTATTTCGTAATGTTGATTAAGATCTGATAATGCAAATGACATTCAATTGACAGAACCTGTCAGAGTGTACCAACTTATTGAACAAGCAGTTGCTGCAGCAGGAGCTGTAGCAGCAGTTTAGACACAAAAAGTAATCTGTCCAAATATGAAGTAGCTATGCAAAGGGAGGCTTCCAAATATTCTTAGAATATCCCTAGTGAAGATTCTGTGCCAGAGCTTGAAGGATTGATTGAGAAATCAAATCTTCTACAAAGTAGGAGATAGGATCTTGTTGAGATCTTTTAGGAACTTCCTAAAGTTGATATTAATGGAGTGCGGAGTTCGTATTTAAAAGAAGGCTGGGCGGAGCAGGAAGGCAATCCAATAGAGAAACCAAGCACCAAGATATTGAGCAAACACTGAGAGAGATTCAGAGTGTCGTGCGGAGAATTAGATCACCACGTGAGCAGAGCGTGAGCACAGAGTAGAGTGGTTGGAGCAAAGGCTGATCGAAGAATTGTGGAGTCTGGTCAGTGCTTGATCGAAGAAGGCCAATTCAGAGCAGGGCTTACTTGTTGACTAATCAAGGTAGGCAGCAGGAGAGTTATCAAGTGGACGAACTTGGACAATCTGCAGAAGGCCTATTCTCTCTAGTGATAGGCGTCACTGAGTGAGGGGGAGGATCCCGGAGTAAGGATCACTCACAGAGTTCGAAACAGCTTAGCAGAAGCCTTTGGAGCGACGCGGACAAAAGATACACAAGCTAGTTGCACAATATAGCAAACCTACTGAGACATTGTGTTAATTAGATTAGGCTGAGTCTGTAAAATGAGAGGGTGAATTAATTCGAGTGTGTACTTGTGTGAGACACAAATCAGACGGTGTTCTGATTGTGTGTGGAATATTAGTTGAGGTCGGATAGTATAGATTGTCACGGAGTCGAGTATGTGTTGTACGGAGCACCTTGGAGACTAGTGGATTGAGGACTGGAGTATAGTCCTCCCCAAACATAGGCAGTTGACACTAGGTGAACAAATCATTGTTCATTATTTTTCTGTGCTGCACAAGAACCGTCTGTACAAGAGGTTGCTGTAGCTACTGCTTGTACACAACCAGTAAATCAGAGGCGTTGCAAATTTCAATTGGCATCACAGAGGGAACTCGACACACAGAGTAAAGATCCTGAGCGCCTAGCTGAGAAGAGCAAGAAACAATGAACCGGCCACCTCTGTTGGAAGAAAGCAACTATGGGTATTGGAAGGCTAGAATGACAGCATTCCTCAAAGCTATTGAGAAGACTTGGAGAGCTATTGTGGCGAAATAGTCCCCTCCCTTGACAATTGATCAATGCTAAGCTATGCATCTGTCAAATGAAACTCATGCCCTCGGAGAACCAATTTCTGAAGAAAAGCGGATAAGGAAAGTTCTCAGATCATTACTCATCAGATTTGACATGAACATGATAGCCATTGAAGAAGCTCAGAATGTCAAGCATATGCGGTTGGAGGAACTGATAGGATCCCTCAAAATAGTTTGAGATGAAGCTGATCAAGGATGATACACCAGACAAAAGCAAGAGTGTTGGTCTACAAGCTGAAACAGAAAAGAAGAAGCCTTCAACTGATGATCAACTAGGTCTGCTGGTAAAAAACTTTAGAAGATTCTTGAAGAACATGGAATCAAGATCTGGCCAGAGCTCAAATCTTCAAAGACAAACCAAGAAAGGTGGTGAAAAGTAGAGAAAGGGGAAGGAACAAGTCCATGATGAGGATGAGAAGAAAGAGAAAAAGAAAGGTAGCTGGAACTGTGAAGGTTACGGACATCGAGAAGCTGACTGCCCTAGCAAATAGATGAAGGATTCTGAGAAAAAGAGCAGCAACTCTCTGACAACCAAGTGAAGTGATGGAGATTCTGAGGAAAGTGAGTAGGAGAATTATATTGTGTTATCAACTATTTTCAATTCTGATTCTAAAAATTTAATGAAGAAAGAGTTCAATTATGGGATTGAAGTGTCAAATAGTGAAGATGAGGAAGTCTCAGAACAAAAACCTGGTAGAGAATTTGGGAATCATCTTTCAGAAAAGTGTGAAGAAGCCTTACACATAAACAGAGGATTGAGTGACAGAGTGACCACTCTAGAAGAAGAGCATGAAGGGCTACTTGACGAAATTTCATCACTTATTAAACTAGTCTCTCAGACAAAGGAAGAAGAACCCACCACCTAGAAGAGTGATCCCAGCATCTTTCAACCAATAGAAAAGATGCCTGAAACTCAGAACAATATACTGCATGGAATTCTTTCCTATAAGAGATATGGAGGAGGAAGGTCGGGTCTTGGACACACTGAAATAATTGTCTTTGTCAAAGCTACTGAAGCAGAGAACATCTGGGATCTGGAAACAGAAAGACCAACGGTGAAAGAAAAATTTAGAAACCTGAACAAGGGGTTGCGACAGCAACCGCTATATCAATCCCTGGAGCAGAAAGAAAACTCAGCAGGAGAAGGTGCAAATGCTATTTATGTGGTCAAGAGGGTCTTGTTCAGAATTGATGTTTGATTTTGAAGAAGTATTAGAGACCTCAAAAATTAACCAGAATCGACAATCGGAGGGAGAAAGCAAAGACCAAACCACACAGTCATATGTCCTTCAGTTCTGCAAGACCGGTAAGGGACTAACGATTTTCAGATGATCAAAGTATAGTCAGAAACACTGATCGATCAACCCACTGTAGAAGGATGACTACCGAAGGCAATTGGGACAATCAGGTGAGGGAACCTGAATATGTGAGAAGAAAAGGAAGGATGTTTGAACACAACAATAGTCAGAAGAAGTGGAGATGCAGACCAACTCAAGTATGGGTAAGGAAATAATCATCTGGAGTTCACGAGAAACTGCCTGATGAAGTGGATGGTGCGAATCACTAAGTGATACAAGCTCAAGTTGTTATAGCAACCTGGCATAGAAAAGGAGCTTGTACAAGAATAGTTGGTTGCCAAAGAAAGAAAGGACACGTGCAAGGCACGTGCTGCTATTAAGAAGGAAAAGCGGGTAAATCAATTTATTTAGGGCACAATTGGTGAGCAACGTCCATCGACTCCTTCTCGAAGAACTCCAGCCGTCTCTGTTCACAGCTCAAAACTGACAATGGTGCGCACCCGTGGATTGAAGAAAAGCCTGGCAGCCGCCCGACAAGTAAGTGGTAGAAGGGAGACTGAGACTCAGTGCAAAACTGGAGAACCTTATCGTGATATGGTAGTCTGGGAACTAGCGGTTCAACCATCGCCACAGAGACCTACAACTTCAGGGGAACCCTCAAACAAAAAGAGGAGGCTTGTGCGAGATGGAGTACCAGTGGCCGATGCAACAACACTTGAAGAAGAGGTTGCAGCAGAAATAGAAGACACTCCCCCATTGGTGAACAAGCTACAGAGGTTGCCGCAGCAATCCAAAGAATAGAAAAGCCCAGCAGAGCTGTATCCACAACCCCTAGCTCAAATGAAGACTCCGAGGATTCTTGGACATAGGAGCAGTCTGAACAAGAAACTGCTGAAGCAACTCCTCCACCACCAGCAGACAAAGGGAAGTCCCCCATCATCATTCCAGACTCAAGTAGTGAAGAAGAAGAGGTTTCTGGTGACACTGAAGGTACTCACAGAGGAAAACCATCACTTAAACCGTCTGAGATGCAGCCCTCTCTGTCAGAGATCAAAGAAGGAGTCACTATAAGAGGCATCATGTTCAGAAGCATGTCTGCCTCAGACTCATGGGGAATTGTGGAAAGGAAGATATTTGAGAAGAGGATGGTCCCTGGAAGAAACAAATTTGCTGCAATCATTCAGCTTCTAACTGAGGTAATATGGAGGATGAGTTTGCTGCTGAGAAGGGTGTCAATTATGGGAGAAGCTGGGTAAGAGGGAAGATGATTGTGATCACTCCAAAGAAGACAAATGAATATCTAAGGATAAGCAATGAGTCAAGGGGGCTAGCTATTGTCGATCAATAGATCCTTGCCATTATTCTTACAGCTGGGTTGTGCAGGACCTGGGCAGCACCAAACTTGTATGCTTCGGAGCTATCATCAAAGTATGCATTGCTTTACAATCTTGGCATCATAAACTGGATTCCTAGCTCCCATAGAGGAAAGGTCAGCATAGACTTTGGAGATCTTTTGTACACCATTGGGAAGCGACGAAGAGTAAATATGGGTCAGGTGATGTTCCCTCAGATTGTAGCACATGCTGGCTGCACCAAGTCTACTCAGGCTATTGTTCTTCCCTCCCTCATTTATGAATTAATCATTGGACAACATCCGGAGTTAAAGTCTGCTTCAGAAGAGATGCCAGAATGATCGCGCGTCGTTGTGCGCGTCAAATATAATCCTTCCTCTCCCACTAGTACAGCGGTTAAGTAAGGGTCGATCTCCACAGGGAGCAAGCAGTGAGTCTTAGCCAGTAACCTACACTTAAGAAAACGGGGGTTGCGTGAGTGATTGGGGGTTTTGCGCGATGCGCGAGTAGCAGTGAATATCGTAACGCAGGAAATTGCACTAGACGTGCGCAAGCAGTAGAGATGAAGTACTATCTTTATGAGAAGTGCTGGGCAGACAATCCTCTATGAATGCATTCCTTATCATCGACTCTAGATGTCTATAGTTTGTGGTTTACTTGGGTTAGTGTCCGGTAAAGGCTTCCTAACACGTGCGCATGTTCCGTTCAAAGTTCATGTGCTATTAATCCTAGAACTAGACTAAACAGCTGCGAATCCTGTCACAGTAGCAACTGCTTACCCTAACTCGTTACTCCTAGTTGTCACGGTAAGTTTGCGGTTCAAGGCTTCCCCTACGCATGCAACTAGTTTAACAGGTGACAAGCAAGCAACACAAATAGGATTGCGGTTCAAGGCTTCCCCTACTTATGCAACTAACTGTCTCAGTACGCACAGGATTAATACAAGTAAATAAACTATGCATTAAGCTCAAGTCTCAAAGGTAATACATTATAGGTTCATGCCCGACCAACACTAAGTGTTTAGCTAGACATGCTAGTGGTAAACATCATAAAATAGTAAATAACAACTACTGAATCCAAGAAAACGGTAGCAAACAGTGCGTGCAGTGTCTTCTCTCGGCTGGCGCAGTCGGCTGGCGCAACTCCTCTCAACAGGTCCGTGTGTTTTTCAGTTCTGCCGCGCAGTGCCTCCTCTGAGGCCGTGGTGCTGCCTCTCCGTGTTGTTGTGAAACCCTAGACTTTCTTTGTTTAAATAGTGCCCCAGGAAGTTCATCTTTTGGCAACTTCCAAATCTGGTCACTGAGACTTTGCGCCTGGCGCACAGCATTGATTGGCGCAATCGGGTAGCGCACCTCTGCTGTCTTTCGCCATTTCTTCTTCTGTTTGCGCCGCTAGCTCCTCAGGCCGATCTTTCACTCCTAGAATGCTGCCTGTTAGCGCGTATCCGACTTAAGGACTCGTTCTGACCTGATATACAAAAACATTGGAAACGAGTAATCTTGCTCATGAAATATTGCAAACAAGCACAGGGTTATGACCTAAATAATGTGTATAACTAGGCTCTATCAAACCCCCCACACTTGCCCCTTGTTCGTCCCGAACAAGTACTGAAACGCGGATACAATTACCTTTTCTGGAGACTAGCGCACAGCCTTGCATTCTAGCGCAAAATGCACAGCTGCTCAACTTGTGCTGCTCTATCACCTGCGCACAACTGCACTCAATAGTTCTAATATAATAATCCCGAAATTTCATTACCTCTCAGCCGGGATGAAGATCTTTGGATGACTGGGAGATAGCTCTTCTTAGGCTCCTGGTTGTCAGCTCCCGCTCCGAAGATAGGTATATGGTTTCTTGCGCGAGCTTCTTCCAGTGCGTGATTCGTTCGCACACTTCCTGGGAACCTGAGCCTTTGATGATATCCTTTTGGTCTTGCGCACGCAGGTACTAAGTAGTGCGCATGCTGATTCTTTGTAACGCAAATCATCTGCTTCTGCTGGTATTTTTTCTTTTGTACAGCTTCCTTTCCAATTTGTTTCATTCCCAGAACAGTTCCAATCTCAGCCTTCGGATAGCAGCTATGGAACTCGTTCCGCTCTCCCTCCTTGGTCTGTCTGCGCCGGTCGGCGCACGCGTTTGCAACCGCGCCCGCTTTCCTTAGCTCGGCTTCCAGAGAGAAGGTGGTCTGTTTTCCCACCTCGCCACGCTTTGGGTATTTCGCCTTTGGCATCTGCGTGACTGAGCGCGCTCTTTTGTTCCGAAGGTTGCGAAGCACCGGCCTCCACTAGCGCACTCGACCATATACCTCGCCTTTGAAGCACAAGCGACTAACCGCCTCTCTGGAGCATTTCTATCAACTCCACATCCCCTGTATATCCCAACTGACAGGAGCAGAAAAAAACGAAAAAATTATGCTAAAACAGTAGAGAACGGCGCACGCAATACGGATAGCGCAAAACAAGCTGGAGCGCATGCGCATCCTGCACCTTAGCGCACTACTGCTACTAATTCTCTTCAACTTAAACTAGGCTATACTAAAAATGCTCAAAGCATGAAATGTAAGAGTAACGCCCCCCCCACACTTGAACAGAGACGTGTCCCCACGACTCAAGCTCAAGCGCACGGAGGCTGCGCACATGCAAAATGACAAGTCCTAAACTGCCTAAAAGAAAAACTAAAAAAGAAAAATATGTAAAAATAAAAACAAGTCGGGTTACCTCCCGACAAGTGCCTTTGTTTAACGTCGTTGGCTCGACTGTACCTCGTTACGTTCCAAAACGTGCGTCTGCGACCTCCCCCACTCTTGCTCCTGAGTGTCCCTGCGCCAGTGCGTGTATTGCGTTTTCCTGGGTCCTGCGCAACGGGTGAAAAGGGTAGTCAGTATGTGATAAATCATGCGTAACGAGGATAGATGCAGAGGAAGAAGAGATATAAGCAATAGGTTCCAGTTCTCCCTCTGGTGCATCCGGTGGTGCGTCTGGCGGAGGCTCTGGCGCAATGCTCATGCGCCATCCAGCCCGAATGCGCTTGGGAACTAGCTCGCCCTGCGCATCTGCAACCAAGTCGTCTATGCTGCCCATCGCGTGCACTGTGGCGTCTTCATGAGGGTGCTGCATTCCTTTGAATATGTCGAAGTAGATTTCTTTCCTATCAACCTCCATGGACAGCGTGCCCCTCCATACGTCTATCTTCGTGCGCGCGGTCATCAGAAACGGTCTGCCTAGGAGGATCTGCGCACTGCTGGCGCTTGATTCACCCTCCATTTCGAGCACATAAAAGTCTGCTGGAAACACCAGCTCTCCTACTCGCACTAGGACATCTTCTATCATGCCTGCAGGTTGTTTGCACGATTGATCTGCTAGCTAAATTGTGAGATCTGCAGGTTTTAGTGGTCCAAGGCGCAAGGTCGCATAGAGAGAAGATGGTAATAAATTGATTGATGCGCCTAAATCGATCATGCAGTTGCTTACCGTGGTTTTACCTAAGGTGCAAGGGATAGTGAATGTACCTGGATCTCGGCACTTAGGTGGTACCTTTTGTTGCACGATTGCTGAGGCCTGCGCATTTAGCATTACCTGTGCGCATTCGCCTGTCCTTCTTTTATTTGTGCACAGCTCTTTTAAAAACTTCGCATACCTGGGAATCTGTCGAATAGCTTCTATGAGAGGTATGTTGATTTCCACCTTGCTGAACAGCTCATATAGTTCCTTGTCCAGTGCTTCTTTTCTCGCCAGTGGTGCCTGCACAGGGAAAGGAGCAGGTATGTTAGTACAATTTTTGTCCTTGTTTATCGAGTGAGACATATCTGGCGCTTTGCCCTGCTGGTTCGTGGTTGGCGCTTCTGATTGCGCCTCTGGCTCTGGTTGCGCACTCTGAGCTGCTGGATCTGGGACTTGCGCAACTGGTTGCGCGGGCGCCTGCACGGTCTGCTCTGTTCCCACTGTGCGCCCAGTCCTTAGTGTTACTGCATTAACTCCTCCTTTAGGGTTCTGAATCACTTGCGAAGGCAGGTTGCCATCGCTCTTTTTCAGCTCATACACCGTGGTTGCAATTTGTGATAGATGCTTTTCTATGGATTCGAACCTCTTGTCATACTTTTCGTCATTCTTGCGCACTGTGTCTGCTAGCTGCCCCATGATATCTTCCAAGGATCGCTTTGGTTGCTGATTGTTCTGCGCTGGTGCGTCTGTGCGGCGATGCGGTGGATTGTAGGGTGCAGCTTGTTGCGTCTGCTGTGGCGCACGCTGATCAGTGGGCTGCCTCTGGAAATTGTTCTCTTCTCTACATCTGAATCCATTTGCAGCAAGCCCAAAGCGCGGCTGATTCTGCCTCTGCGGTCCTCTGTTGTCCCATCCTCCAAGGGCATTTACATCTCCAGTTTCTTCAAAAAGTGTTGGGCATTCGTCTGTCTTGTGCTCAGTGGACCTGCAGAATTCACATACCTTTGGCGCAACTGGTTGTGCGCTCTGCGCACTCATCAGCTTCTGTAGCATGGCCTTCATTTCTTGGATCTCAGCGCTTGCCTCTACCTGATGCACAGAACGATTACGACTACTTTCAAGTGTCAATTGATGTCTTACCTGCCCAGCAGAATCTTCTATCAGCTGCCATGCATCCTCCGGGTACATGTTGCAAATGTCCCCTCCTGCGCATGCATTCAGTAGTCGCAGCTCCATGGGTAGCAGTCCATTCAGAAAGTTCTCTATCAGCACATTCTGGGGAAGCCCGTGATTGTAGCAGTTGGCTTCTAGCTCCCTGAAACGCTCGTAGTATTCTGACAGAGACTCCCCTGCGCTCTGCCTTGGCGCGGCCAATTCCCTTCTGAGCAGCGCAATCTTCGCTGCAGGATAAAATTTGTCTAAGAACTTTTTCTGCAGCTGTTCCCATGTGTGAATAGATCCTGCAGGTAGGCTCATCAGCCAGTGTTTAGCTGTATCACTTAGTGAAAATGGGAATGCCTTCATCTTCAGCGCTTCTTCGTTCTCCCCCAAGGTCTTCATGTTCTCGCAAATGATTAGGAACTCCCGCACATGCTTGACTGGATTTTCGTTGTTCATTCCGTGAAACTTGGGCATGTGATGGATGAGTGAGCTCCTCAGTTCGAACTGTCCGTTGGGCGGAAGCACTATGCACCATGGCTGGTTAACAGTGAGTGGGGCTGACATTTCGCGCACTGTCCTGCGCCTCGCGACTGGACGAACGGGTGGCGCAATGTATGGTTCAGCGGCCATCCGTGCGTCGACCTCACGCTGCACTTCCTCTCTGAATAGGGCTGCGCGGTTATGTGCCCTTGCTTCCTCTGGGGTTCTGTCTCCCAGGTTATCTCCAACCACACTGTTATCCTCCATGTCCTGATCCAAACTCAAGAAACGAATTAAATGGCAACGAAGTTGTTGCGTCTGTCAGTGCGCAACTAGAATCTGCGCAGCGCAACTGTTTCAAGGTTGCGCAGGCGGATGTGATTGTGCGCTGTCAGAAACAACAACGAGAAAACAAAACAAAATGAAATAACTAGTTACTAAAATGAGAAATGTAAGCTAGCTAAAACTTAGCTGTGTTGCTCCCCGGCAACGGCGCCAAAATTTGATCGCGCGTCGTTGTGCGCGTCAAATATAATCCTTCCTCTCCCACTAGTACAGCGGTTAAGTAAGGGTCGATCTCCACAGGGAGCAAGCAGTGAGTCTTAGCCAGTAACCTACACTTAAGAAAACGGGGGTTGCGTGAGTGATTGGGGGTTTTGCGCGATGCGCGAGTAGCAGTGAATATCGTAACGCAGGAAATTGCACTAGACGTGCGCAAGCAGTAGAGATGAAGTACTATCTTTATGAGAAGTGCTGGGCAGACAATCCTCTATGAATGCATTCCTTATCATCGACTCTAGATGTCTATAGTTTGTGGTTTACTTGGGTTAGTGTCCGGTAAAGGCTTCCTAACACGTGCGCATGTTCCGTTCAAAGTTCATGTGCTATTAATCCTAGAACTAGACTAAACAGCTGCGAATCCTGTCACAGTAGCAACTGCTTACCCTAACTCGTTACTCCTAGTTGTCACGGTAAGTTTGCGGTTCAAGGCTTCCCCTACGCATGCAACTAGTTTAACAGGTGACAAGCAAGCAACACAAATAGGATTGCGGTTCAAGGCTTCCCCTACTTATGCAACTAACTGTCTCAGTACGCACAGGATTATTACAAGTAAATAAACTATGCATTAAGCTCAAGTCTCAAAGGTAATACATTATAGGTTCATGCCCGACCAACACTAAGTGTTTAGCTAGACATGCTAGTGGTAAACATCATAAAATAGTAAATAACAACTACTGAATCCAAGAAAACGGTAGCAAACAGTGCGTGCAGTGTCTTCTCTCGGCTGGCGCAGTCGGCTGGCGCAACTCCTCTCAACAGGTCCGTGTGTTTTTCAGTTCTGCCGCGCAGTGCCTCCTCTGAGGCCGTGGTGCTGCCTCTCCGTGTTGTTGTGAAACCCTAGACTTTCTTTGTTTAAATAGTGCCCCAGGAAGTTCATCTTTTGGCAACTTCCAAATCTGATCACTGGGACTTTGCGCCTGGCGCACAGCATTGATTGGCGCAATCGGGTAGCGCACCTCTGCTGTCTTTCGCCATTTCTTCTTCTATTTGCGCCGCTAGCTCCTCAGGCCGATCTTTCACTCCTAGAATGCTGCCTGTTAGCACGTATCCGACTTAAGGACTCGTTCTGACCTGATATACAAAAACATTGGAAACGAGTAATCTTGCTCATGAAATATTGCAAACAAGCACAGGGTTATGACCTAAATAATGTGTATAACTAGGCTCTATCACAGAATATCTGCAAGTGTTTGTGGTATATCACAAACATTTTAAAGGAAAGCATGTGGTGGACATTTCACAAAAGGATCCCCTACTAGTTGCACCACCACCTGTCCTAGCTCCTGGAGTAAGTAAAGATGATCCTAATCCATCTATACAAGCTGCCTCAAAGCCAGAATTGTGAGCCATTTCAAGACTGAGTTGAACTTGATTACAACAGAAGTGAAACTGCCAGAAGGGCACAGATCAGAAGTCCTCTAAGAGACCTGAAGTACCCCGAAGAGGATGGCCCCTGCTGATGATGAGGATGCTGACTAATCCCCCCCTCCCTCTTTTCATTTATGATAAAAAGGGGGAGAAAAAGCCACTGATGCTTAAGATGAAAACTGTTTTAATGTAATAGGGAGATACTTGTTTCTGTCATTTGCAACCCTGCGTGGCGAAGCTAATCTTAAGACCAAATGTGGTCATATTTGTCTGGGACAAATATTGGTTCTTAAGCAGAAAAATCATTAGATTTAAGACAGGGATTTAAGTAGCTTAGAATAAGTTAGCTACTGCAGAAAGAGGCCAGGAGTGCCCAACCAATAAGCTGTAGATATGATGGAGCAAATTTATACGCTCCATTGAGTGAGATCGATTACTCTTTTGTAGTGTTTTCGTATCGCAGGTGTGGTCAAGATCGCATTGGATTTTATTGCATATTTGGAGCGCATTCATTCAAGATCAAGAAGAGCAAAGTCAATAGCAGTCAACAACTGTCAACAGAAGCTGAACCGAAGACCTGCTGGTTTCAACCAGAATCGGTTCATTCAAGTCCCAAACCTTAAATTGAAGATACATTGGACAAAGCAGACAAGAGGAGGCCACGGACTGTAGGAGCGGTGGCCAAGGGAGAGGAAGGAAAAGAAGCTGCTTCTGGTCGCGGCGGTCGTCGGAAATACTATTCATCACGGTTACTGTTCACCTATTTACTATTCACAAGGTTACTGTTCATTTGTTACTATTCACTGCAAGAAAACACTATTCACACTGTTTTTCTTATTAGTTCAGTTTTGTGTTCTTAACTCATCGTACTAGACTAAACTCAGTTTGTATTGCATTCGATCGATGTTATGAGTAGTTAAACCTTTTATCAGTTTGGGGTTTACCTTGCAACACTTGGATTGAGATCAATGAACACTTGATTTGAGTTAGTGATTTTACTTCCTTTGTATGAACTGAATGCTTTGATTATCAGTCTAGTGGAGCTTAGCAGTGAAGCTCGGGTGATATCGACTGTATTATGCTAGACTGAATTACATTGTTAGCTAAGCTTTGCGGTGGAACTAATTGGAGTCAGTCGAGTAACTATTGCACCCGTTCGAGAACTTAGTGGTTAAGAATAGGTAGAATATCGGAGTCAACATATCTTTAGGAGGAATGTTGGATTGGGGCAGTATTCATTAGTTTTAGTATGTTGTTTGATCAATGATAACTAGTTGCAGTGTATTTCCTAAACAAATTTCTTTCCACTCGACAGATTCTCCTCATAGATAATTGTTGTTCTGTTTTCCTCAAACTAGCATTAAGACTCTTGATCACTTGCTCTCTTTGGGTTCGACCCTACTTACCATTTGCTAAGTGTTAACATGTCATATAAATACAAATTTAAGGCGCACAATGACGCGCTGTCAAGATACGGGGAGGCCATGGCAAAAATTTCTTTTGAAGTCTGCCACCTCGAGAGGACCAACTCAAGGCATCAGTGGACATCAGGTTTTGTCCAAAATGCCAAGGGGGAGATTGATAATGCAAATGACATTCATTTGACAAAACTTGCCAGAGTGTATCAGCTCAGTGAATGACCAGACGTAAAGAGTAATATGTCAAGATATGAAGTAGCTGTGCAACGGGAGGCTTCCAAATATTCTCAGAATATCCTTAGTGAAGATTCCGTGCCAGAGCTTGAAGGATTGATTGGGAAATCAAATCTCCTACGATAGGATCTTGTTGAGATCTCTTAGGAACTTTCTAAAGTTGATATTGATGGAGCGCAGAGTTCTTATTTAAAAGAAGGCTGGGCAGAGCAAGAAGGCAATCCAATAGAGAAACCAAGCAGCAAGATATTGAGCAAACACTGAGAGAGATTCAGAGTGCTGTGCGGAGAATCGGATCACAACCGTGAGCAGAGGGTGAGCGCAGAGCAGAGTCGTTGGAGCAAAGGCTGATTGAAGACTTGTAGATTCTGGTCAGTGCTTGATCGGAGAAGGCCAATTCAGAGGAGGACTTGCTTGTTGGCTGATCAAGGTAGGCAGCAGGAGAGTTGTCGAGTGGAGAAACTCGGACAATCTGCAGTAGGCCTATTCTTGCTAGTGAAATTCAGTCACTGAGTGAGGGGGAGCATCCCGGAGTGAGGATCACTCACAGAGTTCAAAATAGCTCAGCGGAAGGCTTTGGAACGACGCGGACAAAATATACACAAGCTAGTTGCACAAGGGTGTGCTATAGCAAACCTACTGAGACTTTGTGTTAATTAGAATAGGCTGAGTCTGTAAGATTTGAGGAGTAGCTATTCTGAATTAATTCGAGTGTGTAGGTATGTAAGACACAAATCAGAGGGTGCTCTAATTGTGTGTGGAGTACTAGTTGAGGTCGGGTAGCATAGATTGTCGCGGAGCCGAGTCTGTGTTGTAGGGAGCACCTTGGAAGTGGATTGAGGACTAGAGTATAGTCCTCCCAAGACTTAGGCAGTTGGCCGAACTGGGTGAACAAGTCACTATTCATTATTTTTCCGTGTTGCACAAGAACCGTCTGTACAAGAGGTTACTATAGCAACTGCTTCTGCACAACTAGCAACTCAGAGGCGCTGTAAATTTCAAGATCAAATAAAGACAATTTTGTTTATGGGATTGTTGAATATAGCCGATCAGTTCAAACTGATACAAGAAAAGTGTCATGAAGTTATTGAAGCCAACAGAGAACTATTTTCAAAGGTTTCGGAACTGGAAGATGAAAGAGATAACCTTCAAAACATCATTACCTCTCTGTCTAAGAAACAATCAGATGATGCTAAGATAGTTGGTGAGGTATGTAAACAGAGAATCACACCTGAAGCAAACAGAGGAGAGTCATCCATTCTGGATGATATTCTAGCTTACCAAAGGTATGGAGGTGGGACTGAAGGTCTTGGATATACTGGGGATGAAGGAACAGGTATAACTACATTTGTCAAAGCTTCAGTGATTGATCAAAGTGCAAGTGTACAGAAGGGTACAGTCACAGTTGATCTAGAGAGAATACCAAAAAAGAAGTACAAGAGAGTGGTGAAGCATTCTGTAGATCAGTCACATGATCAGAAACACAGATCAAAGCAGAAGAGATGTTATGCTTGTAATCAAACTGGACATCTTCAGAGAAAGTGTCCAACACTGATCATACAGGAGACTCGAAGAAGATCAAATGACTGTCGAGTCAGAAAAAGGAATCCTCCGAGCACGTATGCATACTACAGTACACAGTTGCAGATAAATAAAGTTTATCGTGTTATTATGCAGGAAACTTGCAAGAGTGGTGGAGAGGCATACACTCAGAGAAGGAGCACAGAAAGAAACGAAGCAAATATCACTCTTCAACAGCTGCAAAAATTAGAAGTACATCTGAGAAGAACAAATATCCAATGCGCTGGGTGGAGGTGAAATGGAATAAGTGTCAAAAGCACAGGGTTGAGAAACAGCCAGCAAATATCCCCATTGAAGCAGGAATTGACAAACAGAAGCTTGCATCAAAAGATATTTAGGATCAAGATAAGACAGCTGAACAGAGCGCTGAAGCACTTCATGGAATCTTTGAGCTAGAACTTTTGAACGTTGTCTTCAAAAATAGGCGAACGAGGAGAAGGTGACATGTGGTAAGTATTTTTGAAAAAGGAGAAAAAGGCCGAAAAAGGGTTGAACGCTGTTTATCCGTTTCAGACCTAGGGCTTAGAGAAAATTCGGCGACTTCAACGATCAGTATACAAACGCAGAGGAGGGTATGCCAACGCAGGGGAGGGTATGCCAAGCGAAAGATCAGTGATGTTCCCGTGAGTGAGCCTCCAGCAGCCAAAAGAAGGTCTTCACTGCAGATCAACGAACCAACGGATGTTCCTCGGTTGACATAGATCCCGACCACCGACCAAGCAGAAGCTAGCTCGTCCACCATAGCAGACATTGTGCCCACAGATGAGGGTGAAGCTCTGAGGTCCATAAGCAAAAGCCACAACCAAGTGGCGAAGAGACTTCTTTAGCATCTTCTGGGTCCAGCACTAATTCAGATGAGGCCTCCCATGAGATACATACAAAGAAGGCTCAAGAAAGACAAGTGGCTAAGTTCCCACTCCTCCGTCCGAGTCTGAACCAGCTGCTACTACAAGCAGTGAAGAAGTGGGGGATGAGGCAGTAGAACACCCTCGTTCAAGGAAACCAGTGAGCAAAGGGAAAGAACCAATGGTAGCTATCTCTTAAAGTGAAGAAGAGACCACTGAAGCAAAATCTACAGACTCAGATGACTACATACCAGCTCCTAGTCCCTGACCAGAGCCATCCACCAGAAGAATTACACCTCCTCCAACAATATCAGCTGAGACCGGCCATGACCTACAAGGAGTTTGGTTTGTTTCCAAAAAGGCAGCCAGTTCTTGGGAGGTGGTCAACCGCAGAACTGTGGTGGCTGAGAAAGTGCTAGATGTTGGCAGGTGTCATGCACTTGAGGTGATCTCACGGCTGAGAGAGGTAAAATTGACGAGCTCCTTGACTTTTACCAAACATTAAAATTTGCATTTAGTTAAGGAGTTTCTAGCAAACTGATAGAGACTTTGGAGTAGTAAACAATCTGTTGTATGAGATAAGCTTTGTTAGAAGGCTGAGGGTGGTATCACACCGGTTGTGATAAATAAATTTTTGGGGGGGTTGATGAGAACGCCAGTCCTCCGGCTGAGGTGAGCCCTGACAGGCTGGCTGTTGTGCTCACGGGTAGACTCTGCAAAGGCTCAATTTCGAAATCCCTAAACAAACAAATATTATGCAAGTAGTATGAAGGAAGAAAAGCATCGCTAAACCCTAAACAAATATTAATAGAATCGAAATCAAAACTAGCATTCGTCGAATTCAAATTACAGCTCAATTTCTTATGCAAGTAGTATGAAGGAAGAAAAGCATCGCTTACACAAAAATTTTGTGGAGTCAATCACATAAGCTTGCTAGGGGCAAGTCCATAAGCTCATGACAATAAACTCATTCTCAAGTTTTAGACTATATATCATAATCCGTTAGAGAAGCGGAGTTTCGACATTGAAAATTCTAAAATTCACTTGTACAAATCATGATGCTTAAGTAATAAATTACGAGAGTCATACCTTAGACGTTTCCTAAAAGCGTGCAAATGCCTTACTCACACACATGCGAAAGAACTTGCGGAGAAGGGATAAAGTCAAGAATTAAGTGGGTTTATCTTTTTTTGTGTTTATACAAATGCTTTCAAGGGGGAACTTACCTTCCTAACCCTCGGCAATTGTAAAGCTTTTCCTTGACCAAAAAAACAAATAATATTTTTGTGATTATATAAATGCTTTCAAGGGGGAACTTACTTTCCTAACCCTTGGCATTTGTAAAACCTTAAAAATATAATTTTTTTCTTGCGCCCTTTTTTCGCTTTTCGCAAACACTTTATTTGACCACACACTTAATACTTGACAATGTACCTAAGTGATATATAATGGAGCAATGAAGCGTGAGCTAAACAAATGTGAAATTCGCAGCGCTCCTGAGTTGCAGATTGTGTACAAGCAGTTGACTATAGCACATTCTTGTACACTCGGATCTTGTGCAGCAAGATGAAATAATGAACAACGAAATGTTCACTCAGTTCGGCCAAACGCCTACCTCTGGGAAAGACTGAAGCTCAGTCTTTCAATTCACTAGTCTCAAGGTCTGTTGTACAACACGGTTCGACTCCACACTACCTATGCTACTCAACCATAGCTAGTCTATCACACACAGTCAGAATACCCTCTGACTTGTGTTTCACTGACACACCTACTCACTTGAAATAATTCAGAATAGCTCGACCTCTGAACATACAGACTCAGCCTATTCTAATTAATACAACGTGACCGTAGGTTTGCTATAGCACCCGCTGTAGCAACTAGCTGGTGCAGGTTCTGTTCGCGTCGCTCCAAAGCCTTCCGCTGAGCCGATCGAACCCTTCCACGAGCGCTGCACACTCTGAAATTCTCCCCCTCACTCAGTGACCGCCTGTCAATAGCGAGACCTGGCCTTCTACAAATTGCCCGAGTTCCTCCACTCGGCAACTCTCCTACTGCCTTCCTTGATCAACCAACAAGCATGCCCTGCTGTGAATTGGACCTCCTGATCAAGCACTTACTAGACACTGCTAGTCTGCAATCTGTCTATGCACTTAACCACTCAGCCCTGCTCTCGCGCTCTGCTCACGGTGGTGATAGAATCTTCGCACGCACTTGAATCTCCCTCTCGGTATTCTGCGTATGTTCTCTGTATTCACTTTCTGATTCGATACCTTTGATGCTCTGCCCAGCCTCCTTTAAATAAGAACTCCAAGTTCCATCAATATCAAATTTTAGGAAGCCTTCCAAAAAGCTCTCCTAGATACTTGCAAGTTTGTTGAGATTTGATTTCCTAAAGCCAACTTTAGAAATCTTATCTTTACCTTTAGCTTGCTGAGTTGTTTGTTGATGATGGCATTTCCTAAGTCCATTAGGAAACTTTCCAAAACTCCATGCTCCATCAATATCAAATTTAGGAAGATCCTTAAAGATCTCAACAAGATCCTATCTCCTAATTTTTAGGAGACTTGATTTTCCAATCAAATCTACAAGCTTGTGGCATGGAATCTTTACTGGATATTCTGAGAATATTTGGAAGCCTCTCTTTGCACTGCTTCGTCATATCTGAGCAGATTCCTCTTCGGTCAAAAACTGCTGCCAAGCTGCTACAGCTCCCTGCTATTGCTTCTGCTATAGCAACTGCTTGTTCACTAAGCTTGTTCACTTTGACTGGATTTGCACAAGCTGCTGTCCTCACACGAGCAGCTGCATCATCTTGCTCTCTATCTTCACGATACTCTATCAACCTGTTGCGATGCTGGCAGCAACCCTCCGTACGTTCTTTGGGCTACTCCAAGTTAATAGGCATGCTATTAACCATTGGAATTGCATTTAGAAAGCTTCCGTTGCTCTTCTCTTCAATTCTGGGCAGCTTGGACTTCACACAAAAATCTACTATTTAGGATGCTCTAGCTCTCTGCTACACAGGTTGCTGTAGCAACGCCTGATGAGCGGACAAATGACCTTATATTTGTCCATATTTTCCCCTTACTTCTTGTTTGTTCCGCTATTTTATAAAGTCATTTGATGATTTCTTCGTCCATTTCAGGTTAAAATTACGTATCTCGCAATGTGAAGTGGACCGAAGAAAATCTAGGCGAATTCTGGTCAATGGAGATCAAAAGAAGAAAAGCTGAGCAAACTGCATAAGTGATTCGGCCGAATCACTAGTGATTCGCCCACCAGCTTGACCGAATCACCCTCAGCTGCACGAATTGACCTGATCCGGGGAAGTCCTGAAGGTTTGACCGAATCACATAATGGGTGTGACCGAATCAATGGTGATTCGGCCAAGAGAAGTGATTCGCCCAGTCAAGAAGCTACTGAACAGATGATTCGGCCGAATCAGAGTTGATTCGCCCAGAGGTGCCCGAATCAGTTTAGCTCCACAAGGCGTTTGACCGTATCAAAACAAAGACATTTGACCGAATCAAAAGTGATTCGGCCAGGATAATTGATTCGCCCAAACTCAAAACTGCACTGAACAAAAGGTTCGAGCGAATCACATGGACATTGACCGAATCAAGTGATTCGGTCACTTCGGTCATTTTGTGGGAAACTTCAAAGAGTATAAATAGAATGAGATGGAAGTGAAGTAAAATGAGGCTTGCTTTTCTCTCAACCCTAAAAAGAGAGCTTCCACATTTTCTCAACCCTAGGCGACTGGAGCTCGGAGAAGACCAAGCTTGGGTGAAGACCCAAGCTTGGATTGAAGATTCTACATCAACCTCTCTTAAACCCTTTAGCTTTGTATTTACATTCATGCTTCCCTTAGTTGTCATGTTTTTGTGTACACTCATTATGAGTGAGTAGTTGTTCTTGTGGTTGGGGATTAAATGGATCCCCTAGGATTGGATATGATGTAGAACTCTAATTTATTACATTGAATGAAGTTTGGTTTGATTATATTGTGCCCTAGCTATGTATTCATTGTATGCACACCAAGTGTTTGACGAAATGCTTAAGTGAGTATGCTTGGTTAAAACCCCTAAGGAAGGAGCGAGAGTTGAACTTAGGATGTTTCATAGCTATTGTATGATCATAGATGGAGTGTTTGTGCGTGAGAGCGACATGCATTCTTGACATTAAGCTAAGTTTTAAGCGGATTTGAGTAACCGGCCAATAGACCGAGAGGGTGCGGTTATGGGACTCAAGTTCTACACGGTTCAATAGAACGAGAGTTTGAGAACCATGTCATTTGTGTATCCTCTCCACTCTAGGGAAGGAGCGAGAGTTGAACCTAGAGTGGACGATGCATTAGCCTTGCTTTTATCAACCAAATGTAGTTCATGCATGTGTTAGTGAGTTATTTCATTTTCCTCATATCTTAGGAGAGAAGTTGAATCCCTAGTCACTCTTTTGTTTCATCAACCAAAAACCAAAAATATCATTTATCTTTAGTACTTACTAGAGGTACCTCTAAAGGAAGACAAATTCCCCCCAAATCCGTAGACTTTCAATAATAGCATTAATTAGTTGTAAATTAGTCTAAGCTTTTCTCTTGGGTTCGACCCGAGGTCATTCGGTTATAAATATTGTTTGATATTTGCGTGATTCGGTCACAAGGTTTTTATATGAAAGCTAGTTTTATTTTTGCGTTCGCTAAACTTAACATCATTTTTCATGCACGAAAAGAGCTTAAAAATAAATCGAACTTAGCTAGTCAAAATGCCGAATCATGCAAATAAATCATCACAAAGAATGCCATTGAACTTAAAGATATGATTCATGAATTGAAAGCACAACTGATTCCAAATATTTTTTTGAATGGTACTATTTAATCGCTTAGCAAACATTACTTCTTGTGATCAATACTTAAGCTAGAATGACAGCAATCATGCGAGTATAATGCGCACAAAATAAATATGTAGAATAGAATCATGTTGGTAAACAAATAAAAGCATAAGCGCAAAACAAACACCCCGCACTTAATAATTTACTTAGTTCCTAAGCAATATAAAGTAAAAGAAGTAAAGAGAAAGTTTCGAAGGAACTTCTCTCGTGTTGAGGTAGCCAAATGCGCTTCCGTCCATGTCTGTGAATGATGCTCTTGTCAGTTGCAAACATTACTTCTTGTGATCAATACTTAAGCTAGAATGACAGCAATCATGCGAGTATAATGCGCACAAAATAAATATGTAGAATAGAATCATGTTGGTAAACAAATAAAAGCATAAGCGCAAAACAAACACCCCGCACTTAATAATTTACTTAGTTCCTAAGCAATATAAAGTAAAAGAAGTAAAGAGAAAGTTTCGAAGGAACTTCTCTCGTGTGGAGGTAGCCAAATGCGCTTCCGTCCATGTCTGTGAATGATGCTCTTGTCAGTTGCGGTAAATCTAAAACTCAAGAAAAAGGTTAGCGCGACAACTGAATTCATAGATTAAAATAGCTAGCTATGACATATATATCAATGCGAAACATATAGCTAGGCAAAAGATTGGAAAACAAATGCGCGACAATTCAAACGATGAGTTTACTAAAGATTGGAAAAGATTGTATTATAGTGCTTGAAAAAGGTTTCGAACAAATGCGGGTAAAGTTGCAAAATACCCTAAAGTCAACCGGAAATAGTGCTGCTCAAAACTACCCGAATCATAATTGATTCGGGGTGCACAAAAAGTGATCCAACCACACCCTGGTCGAATCAAAGTAGTTCGGGTATTGTGAGCTTGCCCGAATCAAAAGTGATTCGGGCAAGGCAAAAAAGTGATTCAGCCAGGGTGGTCGAATCAAATTAGATCGGATAGTATGAGGTCCCCCAAATCAAAAGTGATTTGGATAAGGCAAAAAAAGGTGACTCGGACAGGTTGTCCGAATCAAACTAGCAGTGCAGTCCGAATTAGTGTTCTAAGGGGAAAAACTGCCAAATAAAAACAAAAAAAGTTCGAAAACCATCTGTCATGAAAAAAATTATCACGGCGAAGCACGTCAAAATACAAATGGACTAGTCAAGAAAAGAACATAGCAAGAATACCAACACAAGTCATGATAAACATAAAAGCAACCTAAACATCATTCCTATGTTTCGTGCTGGTCTCATCGTTCAAGTCATCACTCTCGTGCATAGTCTCGTCGGTTGCTTAGTTCTCCCCCTCTGCAAGATTCGCGGAAGAGTTTGACCGGCTCAGCTGAAGGCTTGAAGCAGCGCGGACGAATTTGGCACAAACTATACGGCACAAGGGTGTGCTATAGCAACCTACCGTAATCACTATTTTACTTAGAATAGGCTAAGACTATGAGCAATGTTGTAGCTATTTAATTAACTCGAGTGAGTAGGTGTGTGTAGATGATTTGAGGCTGTTCAGATCAGAAATAATTCGTACTGATGTGGTTAGACTTCATAAATTGATCTAGCATAGGCGTAGAGTCAAGTCTGTGTAAGGGAAACCAGAGCATAATAGAATTAATGAGGACTCCAGAGCAGCCCTCCCCATACGTAGGCAGTTGGCCAAATTGGGTGACCAAATTCGTGTGTGCTCTCTTTCATTTGCTTTACAAGCTTAGTTTCGCACAGTGGGACAAGAAATTGCTATAGCAGCCTGCTAGTATAGTCTCAGAAAATGAAGGCGCTGTAATTTCAATTGATATCTGAGTGGGAACTCGACACTCAGAGTGAAGATCTTGAGCGCATTGCTGAGCAGCTAAAGCAAAGATGAAAGAAGGTCAAAGCACAAGTCGTCCGCCCCTGTTGGAAGAAAGGAATTATGGGTACTAGAAGGCAAGGATGAAGGCCTTCCTCAAGGCTATTGACGAGAAGACCTGGAGAACAGTTGTCTCTGAATGGTCACATCCACTGACCATTGATGAAAAAGGAGTTGCCCGGAAAAAGCCTGAGGAGACATTGACAGCTGAAGAGGAAGCTGTAGTAACCGGAAACTCCAAAGCCTTAAACGCAATATTTATTTGTGTTAATGCTAACAATTTCAGGTTGATCTCCAATTGTAACATAGCTAAACATGCTTGGGAGATCCTGTAGACAGCACATGAAGTGACAGACAAGATGAAGACTCCAAAATGCAGATGATCACATCTCAGCTCGAGAACTTGAGGATGCTGGAAGATGATACAATCACTGAGTTCAATGCCAAGCTCTGTGATCTGTCCAATGAGGCACATGCCTTCGGATAGCCTATACCAGAAGAGAAGCTGATCAGGATGGTGCTCAGATCATTTTGCCTCCCAGATTTGACATGAAGGTGACAGCCATCGAAGCAGCTCAGAACATCAAGAATATGAGGTTGGAAGAACTGATAGGATCCCTCAAGCAGTTTGAGATGAAGCTAATCAAAGATGATCCTCCAGCAAAAAGCAAAAGTGTGGGGCTAAAGGCTAAAGAAGAAAAGAATCCCTCAACTGAAGCTCAACTCGCCCTACTGATAAAGAACTTCAGCATATTTCTGAAGAAGGTAGATTCTAAACCTAGTCAATCCTTAAATTTCAGAAGGCAGACCAGAAGAGGTGGGAACGATCGGAGGAAAGAGAAAGAACCTGCTCAAGATGATGAAGATAAGAAGGAGAGGAGGAAAAATATGCAGTGCTGGGGATGCAAAGGATATGGGCACTGAGAAGCCAACTGCCCAAGCAACCAGAAGAAGAGCTCCCATAAGAAGAAGAACAACTCTCTCTCTCTCTCTCTCAGCAAAATAGAACGATGATGACACAGACACAAGCGATGATGAATGCAATATAGCTAGATCCAGAGCATCCAGAGGATCTGAAAATATCACTAAACAGGGGATTCCCAGAAAGTTGAACAACAGGATGCTACATCAACCCCCGTATCATCCGCCTGGAGCTGAGATGAAGCCGAGGAACAGAAATCGAAGTAGCTACTCCTGTGGCCAAAAGGGACATATTTAGAGGAACTGTCCGATTCGAAACAGATACTGGAAACCACTGAGACGAGAAAGAACAGTAAATTATGCCCTAGTCAAAACTTCAAAGTAACAAAAGATGCTCGGGACACATGATTGGGGAAAGATCATTTTTGACAAACATCAAACCTTGCTCAGAACAACTAGTGAAGTTTGGTAACGGTGGAAAAGGAAGGGTTCTGCATAAAGGAACTCTAGATGCTCAAGGTCAGCCCAAACAGAGGAATGTAATGCTCGTGGAAGGATTAAAGGCGAACCTCATCAGCATCAGCCAGCTCTGTGATGGCATGCATCGGGTAAATTTCACTAAAGACACTTGTCAAGTTCTTAACAAGACAGGATCATGTGTAATGCAGGGAACAAGAATAAAGAACAACTGCTACCTGTTGAAGGTTGGTACAACAACCCTTTCGCCAAACTGTCTAATGACCAAGATGGATGAGATGAACCTACGGCACAAATAGATGCGGCACATCAATCTAGGAACCCTGAAGATCAAAGGGGGGTGAATAGTATTTGCGGAGAATCTCAGATAGGCTAGCAGATGAAGGTTCCTCACCCAAGAGTTACGAACATCAAGAGTTAGTCCGAGGGATCCTAGAGATCAAAGGATTAGTTTGAGGGATTAGTCCGAGGGATCCCAGAGATCAAAGGCGGGGTGAACAGTATTTGCGGAGAATCTCAGATAGGCTAGCAGATGAAGGTTCCTCACCCAAGAGTTACGAACATCAACACATCCAGAGCACTACAATTGCTACATATGGATCTGATGGGACCAATAGAAGTAGAAAGCTATGGAAGGAAGAGGTACACTTTTGTATGTGTTGACGATTTCACAAGATACACTTGGATAGACTTTATCAGGGAGAATTCCGACACGGTGAGAGTGATAGTAACATTAGCTTCCCGGCTAGAACAATAAAAGGATCTCAGAATAGCTGCCATCAGAAGTGATCATGGGAAGGAGTTTGAAAATAAAGCCATGGACAGTTTTTGCAGCAAACAAGGAATTACTCATCAGTATTCATCCCCATTACTCCTTAACAAAATGGCGTAGTAGAACGGAAGAACCGAACAATCCTGGAGATGGCCCGAGTCATAATCCATGCAAAGAAGGTACCACTAAGGTTCTAGGCTGAGCCATTGAACACCGCCTGCTATATCATTAACCGGTCTCCATCAGAAAGGGAACCAACCAAACAAGCTATGAGCTGTGGAATCTGAGGAAGCCCACTGTCAAGTATTTCCATATATTTGGGAGTGAATGCTACATTCTGCGAGATCGGGAGTACAGAAAGAAGTTTGATCCAAAATACGACACAGGGATGTTCTTGGAGTACTCGACCAATAGCCGGGCATATCGTGTCTACAACAAGCGAACCGAGATAGTAATGGAATCAATCAATATGGTCATCAATGATGTAGAAGCAGAGGTCACAACTCACAATGAAGATGAAGACTCTGACACTGAAATCAGCATACTGAAGCAGAACAGGGTTGAACAAGAAGTGTACAAGAGGATGCTATAGCTGACTCCGTGGATCAACTTGCTGAAGATACTGCATCAAAACAAAGTATTGATGAACAACACCATGAATCACATGCTGCACCAAGCTCCACTCGGAAACCTCCTAAGAAATTTCAAAGGAACCACCCTTTGACAAATGTTATTGGAGATCCAACGAAGGGGAGATGGACTAGAGGATCATCTCATTACAGCGTATGTGCTTCTATCTGCAACTTTTGTTTTACGTCCAGTGTTGAACCAAAGAACTTTAAAGAATCTATGGGTGACGAAAATTGATAATGGCTATACAAGAAGAGCTAGCATAGTTTGAGAGACATGTTGTATGGGACTTGGTGGCTAGACCTGAAGGAGTAAACATCATAGGAACCAAGTGGATCTTCAAAAACAAAACTGATGAGAAGGGAAACTGATAGAGCCTATTTATACGCGCTATTTAGATCTTAAAACTGTGCTTGTTTGCATTATTTTGTGTACAAGATTATTGGTTTCCGGTGTTTTTGTATTCCAGGACAAAACGAGAGCCTAAGTCGGATACGTGCTAATAGGCGCGTTTAAGGAGCGCTACACACAGCCTGCGGAGCTAGCAGCGCAAACAGGATAGGAAGTGGCAGATTCAGAGTGCGGTGCGCAGACCGACTGCGCGAACCAATGTGCGCAGTGCGCCATGCGTGGGATGTTGGTGTTTCCAAATCTTGAACACCATAGGATTTGGAAGCTGCCAAGATTGTCCTCATGAGCAGTATATAAAGAGAGGAAGGCTAGGGTTTGAAGAGAGACACAACGAAGGAGGAGAGAGAGCCAGAACTGAAAAACACACGAGCTGCTACGAGGACCTGCGATAGCCGACTGCGCGAGCCGAGACACAGCAACCTGCACGCACCTGCTTGTTACTCTTCCCTTGGATAATTTAGCTTTTATTTACTATGTCTATGATGTTTACTACTAGCATGTCTAGCTAAACGCTTTGTATCGGTTGGGCATGATTCTATGAGTATTTCCTTTGAGACTTGTGCTTAATGCGTAGTTTGTTTGCTCGTATTAATTCTGTGCACACGGTTGACAGCTAGTTGCATGAGTAGGGGAAGCCTTGAACCGTAATCTTACTCTTACTACTTGTCTATTATATGTTAAACTAGTTGGTAGCTTGACGGTGACAACTAGGAGTAACGCGCTAGGATAATCAGTTGCTACTGTGACAGGATTCGTAGCTCCTTAGACTAGTTTCAAGAATTAATAGCTCATGAACTTTGATCGGAACATGCGCACATGTTAGGAAGCCTTGATCGGACACTAACTTCAGTAAAACGAACTATAGACGTTTAGAGTCGATGATAAGGAATACATTCATAGAGGATTGTCTGCACTGATACTTTTCATAGTCATAGTACTTAATCTCTACTGCCTGCGCACGTCTAGTGCAAATTCTGCGTTCACTACTGTTTATTCGCGCACATGCGTAACCCAATCACTCACAACCCAATTTTCGTAAGTTGTAGGTTACTAGTTAGAACGAGTCTGCTTGCTCCTTATGGGATCGACCCTGACTTAGCCGCTGTACTAAGTGGAGAAGGAAGGAATAATTTGACGCGTACAACGATGCGCGATCAGAAACATCACAATGAACAAGGCCAGATTGTTGGCTCAAGGATACACTCAATTGAAGGTATAGACTTAAATGAAACCTTTACACCAGTGGCCTGCCTTGAAGCCATCAGACTCCTCCTAGCCATTTTCTGCCATCTCAAATTCAAGCTGTACAAGATGGTTGTCAAGATCGAATTCTTGAAAAGGCGTACTGAAAGAAGAGGTATATGTCGCTGATCGCGCGTCGTTGTACGCGTCAAATTAATCCTTCCTTCTCCACTTAGTACAGCGGCTAAATCAGGGTCGATCCCACAAGGAGCGTGCAGACTCGTCTTAGCTAGCAACCTACAACTTACGAAATTGGGGTTGTGAGTGATTGGGTTGCGCAGGTGCGCGAATGAACAGTAGTGAAAGCAGAGTTGCACGACACGTGCGCAGGCAGTAGATATTAAGTACTATGACTATGAAAAGTATCGGTACAGACAATCCTCTATGAATGTATCCCTTATCATCGACTCTAAACATCTATAGTGCAGTTCTACTTAAGTTAGTGTCCGATCAAGGCTTCCTAACGTGCGCGCATGTTCCGGTCAAAGTCCATGAGCTATTAATTCCTGAAACTAGTTTAAGCAGCTACGAATCCTATCACAATAGCAGCTAATTATCCTAGTGCGTTACTCCTAGTTGTCACCGTCAAGTTATCAACTAGTTTAACATACAATAACGAGCAGTTAGAATAAGATTGCGGTTCAAGGCTTCTCTTATTCGCACGACTAATTATCACCCATATGCGTAGAATTAATGTAAGTAGACGAACTAAGCATTAAGCACAAGTCTCAAAGGAAATACTTCATAGAATCATGCCCAATCGATACAAAGTGTTTAGCTAGACATGCTAGAAACAAACATCATAGAAATAATAATTAAAACTAAGGCAGCAAGGGAAAAGTAGCAAGTCGGCGCAAGTGCAGATTGGTATTTTCGGCTGGCGCAGGTGGTTCGCGCAGTATCTGGGCTGGAGTAGCTCGTGTGTTTTTGCTGCTGTGTGTCCTTCTCTCTATATGTCCTCTCCTCTCTTCAAACCCTAGCTTGCCTCCTCTTATATACTGGTCTTGAAGCCCAAGGAATGCTTAGATTTGGCCCGAGAGAATTTTAGCTACTTCCCAAATTTAGGAGATAATGGTGATCAATATTTAGAAACTCAGCTATCCTGCGCACGCTGATTGCGCTACTTGCTTCGCGCAGTCAGTTTGCGCACTGTAGTCCGAATCAGCTATCTCCTTTTGCGCTGCTAGCTCCGCAGGTCGTGCATTGTGCTCTAAAAACGCCCGTTAGCGCACATCTGGCTTATGCTCCTGTTTTATCCTGAAATACAAAAATACCAAAAATCAGTAATCTTGTACACAAAATAATGCAAACAAGCACAATGTTAAGATCTAAATAGAGCATATAACTAGGCTCTATCAAATCCCCCACACTTGCCCTTGTTCGTCCCGAACAAGTACTGAAGCACAGATACAATTACCTCTCTGAAGTCTAGCGCACAGCCTTACACTCATGCGCGATTTGCACTGCGGTTCACCCTGCGTTGCTCTATCACCTACGCGCACAAACCCTTAACAATTCTAGTATAATAATTTCGAAATTTGTTACCTCTCAGCCAGGATGCAATTTAATTCGGATGATTCGGGGATAGCTCTTCATAGGCTCCTAGTTGTCGGTCTCCACTCCAATTTCTGGTACATGGTTAATCGCGCAAGCTTCTTCAAGTGCGTGATTCATTCGCGCGCTTCTTGGGAACTCAAGCCTTTCGTCCTTGACGATTTTTAACTTTTGGACTTGCGCATGCGCTAATATGGAGTTGTGTGCGCATGCTGGTTCCTTTCCCTTGCATATATCGTCAACTGGTTTTTTTCCTTTTATACGGCTTCATCCACTTTTCTTATATTCCCAGAACGGTTCCAGTCTCGGCCTTCGGATAGCAGCTATGGAACAACGCCCCGCTCTCCCTCCTTGGTCTACTTGCGCAGGTCAGCGCACGCGTTTACACCCGCACCCACTTTCCTATACTCGACTTCCAGAGGAAAGGTGGTCTGTTTTCCCACCTCGCCACGCTTTGGGTATTAGTCTTTGGCATCTGCGTGGCTGAGCGCGCTCTACTATTCCGAAGGTTGCGAAGCACCGGCCTCCACTAGCGCTTTTAGCCATGTACCTTACTCTCGAAGCAAAAACGACTAACCGCCTCTCTAGAGCTTTTTCTGTCAACTCCACATTCCCTGTGTATCCCAACTAAAAAGACAAAAAAAATCGAAAAAATTATACTAAAACATGTAGGATGACTAAGACAAAACAAGTCGAAAAGTGTGCGCAATCCGCACACAAGCGCCAACCGCTACTATTTCCTATAACTACACTAACTAAGGTAAACTACAATGATAAATATGAAATGTAAATGTAACGCCTCCCACCCCCCCCCCCCCCCCCGGCCCCACACTTAAACAGAGACGTGTCCGCACGACTCAAACTCAAGCGCAACGGAGAGCGCACTCATGCATGCTACTAAGAACTTTTTTTTTTAAATTTTTTTAACCCACTAGAGCTCCAACCCTAACACCCACCAAGAATCGAACCTGTGACATGGGGTTTATAATATACCACCACAACCACTAGGCTAGTCCTTGGTGGGCAGACAACTAAGAACTAAAAGTAAAATGCATCATGAAAATAAAAAACATAGTCAATGCAGCAAACGAAACAAGGTCAGGAGTTCACAAAATATCCAACAAAAATAGGAACAGAATATCCAGTGATAGTTTTCAAAAGCAACAAAGACAACCCGAAATGATCTGTGCCTAGCCCTCTGTGCAGCCCTAGAGATCCTCTGAGCTGGAGTCCTGCGCAGACCCTTGTGCCTCCTCGTCCATGGACTCTGTCTCATACTCAGAGCTGGAGGATGGTTGCGCAACTGAAACTGCTGCGGGCTGGTTTGCAGGCTCCTCCTCCGAGTCAGTCTCCCATATCGAATCTGAACTTAACTCTTTGATGGGGGTGACCTCAGAGGGAGATCTGATCATCTGGGCAGAGGGTTGCGGAGGGGGCTTTGATGGCATTTGCAGTGGGTCCATGACTGGGGTGCGCACTGAGGATTGGGCCGGTGACTGTGCGGGAGAACTGGCTGGCTCTCGCTGCTGTAAAGGTGACCCTGGAGGTGGCCTGCGCAGACTGAGAAGAGGGGGAATGGGATCTCCAAATTTCCACCCAGCTGGTGGACTGATGCTTAAATCGACCCCCTCGGGCTCCAAGTACTCCAGCACGCGCATGACGTTAAACATCATGCGCTGCTCTGCTGGCGCCTCCTCAGAATCCTGTCTGCGTCGCTTCGCCTGCGCGCGCGGGGGAGAATCTTTGATGCCAATGGTCACAACTTCCCCTGGCGGCCCACTCGCCCGCGTGCGCGCTCCAGTCTGTGCGCGCGTCCTCATGAGCCTAGCTGGCTGCACGACTGGCGCTTCCACATTCTCCATTTCTTCCTCATCAGTAGCTTCCTCTTGCTGCGCACTACTCTCTGCGGGCGCTCCTCTGATTGCTGCGTGCCTCGGTGCCCTAGCAGCCTGCAGCCGGTAACACCACTCCAGTGACCCATCGTCCTTAGCAGTTACCGCTCGGTACTGTGGCAGCTGTGCGCGGTCAAGAGGGACGGCTGGAACAACCGTGTGCTCGGGCACCTCCGGCTCTCCGTGCAGCCCACGCAGCAAATGCGTGATCACACCTCCGCAAGTGAGCGGGCCCTTGGTTCTGAGCCGCTCCCAGTGCGCCACCATATCCGACACAAACCTCACCTTCTTCCCGTAATACAACCCCTTGAGCACGTCGTTGTACCGCCCGATGACTGCGTACGCGACCATTCGCCACAGATAGTACATCCAAGGGTCGCGCAGCTCACGTCCTCTGCTGCGCCCAGCGGTAAACGGTTTGCCCGACGCCATCTCGCGCCATGCTTCCTGGTTGGTGTGCGTATCCACGTCCTGCTCGCGCACCTTGTCACAGCGCAGGGTGCACTTCAGCCTCTTGGCCGATGCAATGAACCACACCCCTCGGTGTCAGTAGCGGATCTCTAAGTCAGCGATCTGCAGGGACACCAGGAACTCACAAGTGTCCTCCTTGTTGGCTGTGCTATCCATGTCCATCAGCGCCTCCCAGCTGGCCTGTGCGAGCTTCTCCGTGACCAAATCCTCTAAGCCCACCTCGCGCAGGAAGTCCCTGCTGATGCACGGGGTGCCATACATGTCCAATCTCCAGAAGGCGTCATACTTCCTTGCGAAAGACGCCGGGGTGTCCTGGTTTTCTGCTGGCCTCATGTTGCGACGATCGACTCAAGAATCTTGCGGTCAACTGTAGTCAACGCTCCACTAAGGATCCCAAAATCAGAACTCCGAATCAAACCCTCAAATCTTTACCAAATGGGCGCCTCACTCTTGTCAACAAAACCCGGCAATGAAAACACCAAACGGAGCTGGCTAACTAGGTGCAATTTTGATTCTAGGGTTACGTCCTCAGTCGGCTTCTTTCACCAAAACCCTCACTAAAGCGACTGAAATAAAAACTCAGAGGTTACCTAGTGCGCCGGTGATGTCGTGCTCTTCAAATCTCACTAAAGAACGCCGGAATCGGTGGGCGGACGGCAAAGATTGGCTGGCAGCAGTGAAAAGCTCTTAACGGTCGAAATTGCAGAATGTTTGGAATTTTCTAAGTATCTGCCCTGAAATACCCTCTGACCTGCGCATCTGTCCTGCGCATTGGACTGCGCACTAACTCGCGCATTGCTACGTGACTCAAAAAAAATGCAAGTACTAAACTAGCTAAAAATTCAAATCCTAAAAAAACGTGTAAAAAATAAAACGTGGAAAATGTGTCGGGTTACCTCCCGACAAGTGCCTTTGTTTAACGTCGTTGGCTCGACAGTACCTGCAAACTTGCTCAAGTTTGTGCTCGTGACCACCCCCACACTTGCTCCTGCGCGCTCTTGTGCATCTTTGTGTGCTATGTCTTCCTTAGTCCTGCGCAAAGGTACAGATAGGTGGTCAGTGTGGCCAAAATTATGGGGCACATCATAAGTAACGAGGTTAATCAGTGAGGGAGAAGATATATAATCAGTAGCTCCTAGTTCTCCCTCCGGTGCATCAGGTTGTATCTCTGGCGCAGCATCCTGCGCATCCTCTATTTCTGGTTCCCCCAAATCAACTTCGCGCGTGGCCTCATCCCAAGGTTCTCCCAAGTATTTCTTGGCTCTTTGCCCATTGATAGAGCCAATTTATACTCGCTATTTAGATCCTAACACTATGCTTGTCTGCATTATTTTGTGTACAAGATTACTGGTTTCCGGTGTTTTTGTATTCCAGGGCAAAGCGAGGGCCTAAGTCAGATACGTGCTAATAGGCGCGTTTAAGAAGCGCAACACACAGCCTGCGGAGCTAGCAGTGCAAACAGGATAGGAAGTGGCAGATTCAGAGTGCGGTGCGCAGATTGACTGCGCGAACCAATGTGCGCAGTGCGCCATGCGCAAGATAGTGGTGTTTCCAAATCTTGACACCATAAGATTTGGAAGTTGCCAAGAGTGTCATGGGCCTCACAAGCAGTATATAAAGAGAGGAAGGCTAGGGTTTGAACAACAACACACGAGAGAGAGCCAGAACTGAAAAACACACGAGCTGCTGCGAGGACCTGCGCTAGCCGATGGCGCCAGCCGAGACACAACAACTTGCACGCACCTGCTTGTTACTGTTTTCTTGGATACTTTAGCTGTTATTTACTATTTCTATGATGTTTACCACTAGCATGTCTAGCTAAACGCTTTGTATCGGTTGGGCATGATTCTATGAGTATTTCCTTTGAGACTTGTGCTTAATGCATAGTTTGTTTGCTTGTATTAATTCTGTTCACACACTTGACAGCTAGTTGCATGAGTAGGGGAAGCCTTGAACCGCAATATTACTCTTACTACTTGTCTGTTATATGTTAAACTAGTTGGTAGCTTGACGGTGACAACTAGGAGTAACGCGCTAGGATAATGAGCTGCTACTGTGACAGGATTCGTAGCTGCATAGACTAGTTTCAAGAATTAATAGCTCATGAACTGTGAACGGAACATGCGCACATGTTAGGAAGCCTTGATCGGACACTAACTTCAGTAAATCGAACTATAGACGTTTAGAGTCAATGATAAGGAATATTTTCATAGAGGATTGTCTGCACCGATACTTTTCATAGTCATAGTACTTAATCTCTACTGCCTGCGCACGTCTCGTGCAAATTCTGCTTTCACTACTATTTATTCGCGCACCTACGCAACCCAATCACTCACAACCAATTTTCATAAGTTGTAGGTTACTAGTTAGAACGAGTCTGCTTGCTCCTTGTGGAATCGACCCTGACTTAGCCGCTGTACTAAGTGGAGAAGGAAGGATTAATTTGACGCGTACAACGACGCGCGATCAAATTTTGGCGCCGTTGCCGGGGAGCAACACAGATAAGCTTTAACTAGTTTAAGTTTTCCTTTACAGTAGTTAGTTATTTCTGTTTGCTTTATTTTCGTTGTTGTTTCTGACAGCGCGCAATCAACATCAGCCTGCGCAACCTTGAAACAGTTGCGCTGCGCAGATTCTAGTTGCGCACTGACAGACGCGACAGCTTAGTTGTCTTTTAATTTCGTTTTCTTTGAGATTTAGAACAGGTCATGAAGGATAACAGTGTCGTTGGAGATAACTTAGGAGACAGAACCCCAGACAATGCAGGAGCAGATAACCACGCAGTTCGGTTCAGAGAAGAAGTGCAGCGCGAAGTTGAAGCAAGGATGGCCGCTGAAATGTATAATGCGCCACCCGCGCGACAGGTTGCGCGACGCAGAACAGTGCGCGAGATGTCAGCTCCAATCAAAGTTAACCAGCCATGGTGCATAGTGCTTCCACCAAACGGTCATTTCGAGCTAAGGAGCTCGCTCATTCATCACATGCCCAAGTTCCACGGGATGAACAACGAGAACCCAGTCAAGCATGTGCGAGAATTCCTAGTCATTTGCGAGAACATGAAGGTCGAAGGGGAGAGCGACGAAGCGCTGTAGATGAAGGCGTTCCCTTTTTCATTTTGTGACACGGCCAGGCATTGGCTGATGAGCTTACCAGCAGGATCTATTCACACGTGGGAGCAGCTTCAGAAGAAGTTCTTGGACAAATTCTATCCTGCAGCCAAGATCGCGCTACTCAGGAGGGAGTTGGCCGCACCTAGGCAGGGCGCAGGAGAATCACTATCGGAGTATTATGAGCGTTTCAGGGAGCTGGAGGCTAACTGCTACAATCACGGTCTGCCCCAGAATGTGCTGATAGAGAATTTCCTAAACGGATTGCTACCCATGGAGCTGAGATTTTTGAATGCATGCGCAGGAGGCGACATTTGCAACATGTACCCAGAGGACGCGTGGCAGCTGATAGAAGACTCTGCTGGACAGGTAAGACATCAGCTAACACTTGAAAATAGTCGTGCTCGTTCTGTGCATCAGGTAGAAACAAGCGCTGAGATAAAGGAAATGAAGGCCATGCTACAGAAGTTATTTCATGCGCAGGGGGCGCAACCAGCTGCGCCAACGGCGTGTGAGTTCTGTACGTCCACTGAGCACAAAACCGATGCATGTCGCACACTTTTCAAGGAATCAGGAGACGTCAATGCTCTAGGAGGATGGGACAATAGAGGGCTGCCGAGGCAGAATCAGCCGCGTTTTGGACTAGCCGCAAATGGGTTCAGATGGAAGGAGGACAACGATTTCCAGAGGCAGTCCATGGAGCAGCGCGCACCACAGCAGACGCAACAAGCTGCGCCATACAATCCACTGCATCGCCGCACTGATGCACCAGCGCAAAACAACCAACAGCCGAGGCGATCCTTAGAAGATATCGTGGGCTAGCTAGCAGACACAGTGTGCAAGAATGATGAGAAGTATGACAAGAGGTTCGAGTCCATTGAAAAGCAGCTGTCACAAATCGCTACCACGGTGTATGAGCTGAAAAAGAGCAATGGCAACCTGCCTTCGCAAGTGATCCAGAATCCCAAGGGAGGAGTCAACGCAGTGACACTGAGGACTGGGCGCACGGTAGGAACAGAGCAGACCGCAAGGGCGCCTGCGCAACCAGCTGCGCAAGCTCCAGATCCAGCGGAGCCGGATGCGCAACCAGCAGTGCAAGCCACAAGCCAGCAGGGCGAGGCGCCAGGTATACCGCAGTCAAATAACAAAGACATGAATCGTACTAACATACCTGCACCTTTCCCTGTACAGGCACCATCGGCTAGGAAAGAAGCGCTTGATAAGGAGCTCTACGAGTTATTCAGCAAGGTGGAAATAAACATTCCCCTTATTGAAGCAGTTCGGCATATCCCTAGGTACGCCAAGTTTTTAAAGGAGCTGTGCACAAACAAGAGGAGGAAAGGCGAGTGCGCACAGGTAATGCTAAATGCGCAGGCCTCAGCAATCGTGCAACATAAGGTACCACCTAAATGCCGGGATCCAGGTACGTTCACCATCCCCTGCACTTTAGGTAAGACCACAGTAAGCAACTGCATGATTGACTTAGGCGCATCTATAAATGTGCTTTCCTATTCCTTGTATGCGTCATTGCGCCTTGGACCACTAAAGCCTGCAGGTCTCACCATTCAGCTAGCGGATCGGTCGTGCAAGCAACCGACGGGCATGATAGAGGACGTCCTCGTCCGAGTAGGAGAGCTGGTGTTTCCAGCAGATTTCTATGTCCTAGAGATGGAGGGTGAGTCGAGCAAAGGAAATGCGCAGATTCTACTGGGCAGACCATTTCTGATGACAGCGCGCACAAAGATAGACGTGTGGACGGGTACGCTCTCAATGGAGGTCGATGGCGAGGAAATTCATTTTAACATATTCAAAGGGATGCAGCACCCTCATGAGGACGCCACTGTGCACGCATTGGACAGCATGGATGACTTAGTTGCAGATGCGCAATGTGCGAGCGCAGCAGAAGAACCTGAGCAACTGACACAGGCAGAAATGGAGGCGCATGAGGATGAGATGAGCAGTGCTGAACCAGTATCCAGACAGGTACACGATATAGTTAATGTCTGCATTGCTAATAAAATCTTGCCCTCTATTGAACAGGCACCCAAGGTCGAGCTGAAGCAACTCCCCGAGCACCTAAAGTACATATTCTTGGGAAATGAGGACACCCTTCCGGTAATCATAAAGAAAGGATTAGAAGAGGAGCAGGAGGCGTGATTACAGGAAGTGCTGCGCAAGAACCAACGCGCCATAGGATGGACACTTGCTGACCTACGCGGAGTGAGCCCGGATGTATGCATGCATAGAATTCTATTGGAAGATGGTGCCAAACCATCCAGGGAACCTCAGCGCAGATTGAACCCGAATATGATGGAGGTGGTGCAGAAGGAGATCCTGAAGCTGCTTGACGCAGGAGTCATTTACCCAATCTCGGACAGCAAATGGGTGAGTCCAGTGCACGTCGTGCCGAAGAAAGGAGGAATCACAGTGGAGGAGAATGCGCAGGGCGAGCTAGTTCCCAAGCGCATGCAAATTGGATGGCGCATTTGCATCGACTACAGAGAGCTTAATGCAGTCACGCGCAAGGATCATTTTCCGCTACCCTTCATGGACCAGATGCCAGATCGATTAGCAGGAAAGCCATACTTTTGCTTCCTGGACGGGTACTCAGGGTACAATCAGATACCCATTGCTGCGGAAGATCAAGAGAAAACCATGTTTACCTGCCCATTCGGTACATTTGCGTTTCGGCGCATGTCATTTGGGCTGTGTAACGCGCCAGATACGTTCCAACGTCTAGTCATGAGCATCTTTTCTGATATGATTGGTACATGCATAGAGGTGTTCATGGATGATTTTACTGTGTATGGAGGTACCTTTGACGCATGCTTAACCCATCTTGATAAGGTCTTAGCGCGCTGCATTTCAAAAAACCTAGTGCTCAATTATGAAAAATGTCATTTTATGGTATCACATGGAGTAGTACTAGGACATATTATCTCGCAGGAGGGGATCAAGGTAGACAAGGCCAAAATAGATCTTATTTCTAATCTGCCTTATTCCACTAACGTGCGCGATGTGAAATCATTCCTTGGGCATGCAGGGTTTTACAAGCGTTTCATAAAAGATTTTTCTAAGATTTGTATACCCCTGTCTAACCTCTTGCAAAAGGATGTGTGTTTCGAATTCACTGATGAGTGCAGGGCTGCGTTTGACAAGCTGAAGGAGGCGCTGACGAGTGCGCCCGTGATGTGCGCGCCAGACTGGAGCCTGTTGTTTGAACTGATGTGCGACGCAAGTGACTATGCAGTAGGTGCAGTCCTAGGACAGCGCGTGGACAAGAAGCCGCATGAAATCTATTATGCATCGCGCACACTGGACGTTGCGCAGAGGAACTACTCCACCACGGAAAAGGAACTTCTGGCAATCGTGTTTGCACTGGAGAAGTTCCGCGCATATGTTCTAGGCGCCAGAGTCATCGTCTACACAGACCACGCAGCAGTCCGTTACCTAATGTCCAAGAAGGAGACTAAGCCGCGCCTGATGCGCTGGGTGCTCCTACTTCAGGAGTTCGACTTGGAAATCAAGGATAAGAAGGGCACGGAGAACACAGTCGCGGACCACCTGAGCAGGATCGTGAAAGCAGAGAAGCCAGGGCGGATCATGGAGATATTCCCTGACGAGCATCTGATGGCGCTGACAGGTAAGGTACCATGTTATGCGCACATTGCGAATTACCTGGTCACAGGTACATTTCCTCCTCATTTCACTAAAACCCAATGCATGAGATTAAAGCATGAGTCCAGGTATTACATTTGGGATGATCCGTATATGCTCAGAATAGGGCCTGATCAGATTTTGAGGCGATGCGTGCCTGACCATGAAATTAACTCTGTCTTGATGTTCTGTCATGCGCACGCATGTGGAGGACACTTTGGTCCAAAGTGCACTAGCAGAAAGATCCTGGATTGCGGATTTTATTGGTCACACTTGTTTAGTGACTCGTATAACCACTGCAGCAATTGTGACAGGTGCCAACGCACAGGAGGAATATCAGCGCGCAATGAGATGCCGCAGACGCCCATACTAGTGGATGAAGTGTTCGATATTTGGGGGATCGACTTCATGGGGCCATTTCCTCTATCTTCCGGATATGAGTACATACTGGTCGCAGTGGATTATGTCTCCAAATGGGTTGAGGCCAAGGCCACCCGGAAGGATGATGGTAAGACGGTCGCTGACTTTTTGAGAACTAACATTTTTTGCAGGTACGGGGTGCCTAAGGCAGTCATAAGCGACCAGGGGACACATTTTTGCAATAGGATAGTGGCGCAGGTATTCAAGCATTATGGGGTGCGCCACAAGACGTCCACCGCTTACCACCCACAGACGAATGGCCAGGCCGAGGTCTCCAACCGAGAGATCAAGCGCATCCTGGAGAAAACTGTGAGGCCGTCGCGCAAGGACTGGAGCCAGCGCCTTGACGATGCGTGTGGGCATACAGAACTGCACATAAGACACCGATTGGGACTTCACCGTTCCGGTTGGTTTATGGAAAAGCGTGCCACCTACCAGTGGAGTTGGAACACAAGGCATACTAGGCATTGCGCGTTTGCAACCTGAACCTAGACGAGGCTGGTAAGGAGCGCGCATTTGAGCTAAGCGAGTTAGAGGAGCTGCGTCTGGATGCGTATGAGGGGCTGCGCGACTACAAGGCGCGCACAAAGGCATTTCACGACAAAAACATCCTCAGACGCACCTTTGCACCAGGAAACCAGGTATTATTGTTCTCCTCGCGCCTAAAGCTCATGCCCGGGAAGCTGCGCAGTGAATGGACGGGACCATACACGAGCACCAACATCGTGTTAGAAAACGAGTTAGAAAACGAGCACCAACATCGTTTTCAGGTCAATGGGCAGAGAGTCAAAAGGTATTTAGGAGAACCTTGAGATGGCACAGTGCGCGAAGTTGACCTAGCAGAGCCAGAAATAGAAGATGCGCAGGTTGCTGCGCCAGAGTCGCCACCAAAGGCACCTGAGGGAGAACTCGGAACTATTGCTCATATTTCTTCTCCCTCTTTCACTAACCTCGTTCCTCATGATTTATTACATGATATTAACCATGCTGACCACCCTACCGTTCCTTTGTGCAGGACAAAGAACGCAACGCACACACGAGCGCGGGGACACTCAGAAGCAAGCGTGGGAGGGGGGGTCACTGGCACACTTTTCAGCAAGTAACGAGGTACGGTCGAGCCAACGACGTTAAACAAAGGCACTTGTCGGGAGGTAACCCGACACACTTTCCTTTTTCACGTTTTTCTTTATATAGTTTCTAGTGTCTTTTAGCTAGTTTAGGATTTGTAGTTTTTTTAAACATCATAGAATAGTAAATAATGACTAATGTGTCTGAGAAAACAGAAGCAAACAGTGCGTGCAGCTTGTCTTCTCGGCTGGCGTAGTCGGTCTGGCGCAAATCCTCTCAACATGTCCGTGTGTTTTCTAGTTCTGCTGCGCAGTGCCTCTTAGTGATCTCTGATGCGTCTCCAGAAGGTCTCTTGTTTCTCCCTCCCTGTTTCCCTAGCCTTCCTCTTGTTTATTTACTGCTTGGGAAGCTCACTTTTGGCAACTTCCAAATCTGGTCACGTCAAGATTAGGCAGTACTGGACTTTGCGCTTGGCGCACGGCATCGGCTAGCGCACCTCTGCTGACTCTCGCCAACTTCTCTCCTGTTTTGTGCTGCTAGCTTCGCAGGCGGATCTTTCACTCCTAGAACGCTGCCTGTTAGCGCGGATCCGACTCAAAGACTCGTTTTGCCCTGTAATACAAAAACACTAGAAACGAGTAATCTTGCTCATAAAATATTGCAAACAAGCATAGGGTTATGATCTAAATAATGCGTACAAATAGCCTCTATCACTAACCCTATGCTTGTTTGCATTATTTTGTGTACAAGATTACTGGTTTCCGGTGTTTTTGTATTTCAGGGCAAAACGAGGGCTTAAGTCGGATACGCGCTAACAGGCAGCGTTTAAGGAGCGCATCACACGGCCGAGCTAGCAGTGCAAACAGATTAGAGGTGGCAGAGTCGACTACGGTGCGCAGACCGATTGCGCTAACAAGTGTGTGCAGTGCGCCATGCGCAGGATATTGGTGTTTTCCAAATCTTGACACCATCAGATTTGGAAGTTGCCAAGGCCGTCCTTGGGCCTCATGAGCAGTATATAAAGAGAGGAAGGCTAGGGTTTGAAAAAGAACACCACGATACACAGAGAAACAGGAGAGAGAGGCGGAACTGAAAAACACACGAGCCTACTGAGAGGACCTGCGCTAGCCGACTGCGCCAGCCGAGACACTGCAACCTGCACGCACTTGCTCGTTGCTGTTTTCTTGGATACTTTAGATATTATTTACTGTTTCTATGATGTTTACTACTAGCATGTCTAGCTAAACGCTTTGTATCGATTGCGCATGATTCTATGAGTATTTCCTTTGAGACTAGTGCTGAATGCATAGTTTGTTTGCTTGTATTAATTCTGTGCACACGGTTGACAGCTAGTTGCATGAGTAGGGGAAGCCTTGATCCTCAATCTTACTCTTGCTACTTGTTTGTTATATGTTAAACTAGTTGGTAGCTTGACGGTGACAACTAGGAGTAACGCGCTAGGATAATCAGTTGCTACTGTGACAGGATTCGTAGCTGCTTAGACTAGTCTTAAGAATTAATAGCTCATGAACTTTGATCGGAACATGCGCACATGTTAGGAAGCCTTGATCGGACACTAACATCAGTAAACCAAACTATAGACGTTTAGAGTCGATGATAAGGAATATATTCATAGAGGATTGTCTGCGCCGATACTTTTCATAGTCATAGTACTTAATCTCTACTGCCTGCGCACGTCTAGTGCAATTCCTGCGTTCAATACTGTTATCCGCGCACTTGCGCAACCCAATCACTCACACCCCCAGTTTTCGTAAGTGCAGGTTACTGATTAGAGCGAATCTGCTTGCTCCCTGTGGAATCGACCCTGACTTAGCCGCTATACTAAGTGGAGAAGGAAGGAATTAATTTGACGCGCACAACGACGCGCTATCAGCGTCCTATGCTGCTTCCTTCGCCTTCCTTTTCAAGCTCTCCAGCACACCAAAAATGCCAAGGATCATTATCATAATCTTTCTCCTAGATTCTAACAAGTTTGTTGAAGATTCCGTTGCCAAATTTGAACTGTCGGATCTTTATCTTATTTGACCACGTGCTGGCGTTTGCTGAGCTCTTGATGACGTCTGCATACCTCTCGGAGCTTCCACGATGCCAGCCGGATCATGTCGGAGCCTCTTAGTGCAACGCCATGATTTGGCTCTAGCTCTGGATCATCACGGAGTGCTGAAGCAGACTCTGTCTTTTCATAGCTGTCTCTCGCGCGGTCTTCAAATAATATCTTAGCTTCAGATCTTCAGGGATTGCTGAAGCAGACTCTAGCTCTTTGTTGTTACTTGTCATTTTTCCGATTGTGCTCCAGCCACCGATCATCAGGGAGAGCTTCAGCAGTCTCTTGAGAAGTTTTGTCAAGGATGCCATGTCCTCAACCGACTGTTTGAAAAGATATCCGGACTGGAAAACGAATTAGAAGAACTGCAAGAGGCAATAAATTCCATGACAAACAAGCAGTCGTGAGACAGAATATGCTGCTATAATGAAGGAAGTCAGTCTGCACATAAAGACTGCCAAGATGCTTAACAACGGAACAAACAGCCTTTATGATCTCTTGTCCTACCAAAGATACGGAGGTGGAAATTCAAGACTGGGATATACTGGAGAAGAAGGCATTGAAGATTGATGCGCTCGTCGTTGTGCGCGTTCAAATTAATTCCTTCCTCTTCCACTTAGTACAGTGGTTAAGTCGGGGTCCAATCCACAGGGAGTAGGTAGATTAGCTTTAACTAGTGACCTGCACTTACGAAAACTGGGGGTGTGAGTGATTGGGTTGCGCAGTGCGCGAGTAAACAGTAGTAAACGCAGGAATTGCACTAGACGTGCGCAGGCAGTAGGGATTAAATACTATGACTATGAGAAGTATCGGCGCAGACAATCCTTTATGAGTGTATTCCTTATCATCGACTCTAAATGTCTACAGTTTGGTTTGCTAATGTTAGTGTCCGATCAAGGCTTCCTAACATGTGCGCATCATGTTCCGATCAAAGTTCATGAGCTATTAATTCTTAAGACTAGTCTAACCAGCTACGAATCCTGTCACAGTAGCAACTGATTATCCTAGTGCGTTACTCCTAGTCGTCACCGTCAGGCTATTCAACTAGTTTAACATATAACAACAAGCAACAAGAGTAAGATTGCGGTTCAAGGCTTCACCTACTCATGCAACTAGCTGTCAACAGTGTGCACAGAATTAATATAAGCAAACAAGCTATGCATTAAGCGCAAGTCTCCAACGAAATACTCATAGATTTATGCCCAACCGATACTAAGCGTTTAGCTAGACATGCTAGTAGTAAACATCATAGAAACAGTAAATAATATCTAAAGTGTCAAAGAAACAGCAACTAGCAGGTGCGTGCAGGTTGCTGTGTCTCGGCTGGCGCAGGTCCTCGCAGCAAGCTCGTGTGTTTTTGAATCTGGCTGCTCTCTCGTGTGCTGTGATGATGATGGATGCTGATTAATGTGTCTCTCAAACCCTAGCCTTCTTCTCTTTATATAATGCTCAAGAGGCTCATCCTTGGCAACTTCCAAATCTGGTCGTGTCAAGATTTGGAAACACCACTATCTGCGCTTGGCGCACGGCACCTTGGTTAGCGCAATCGGTTAGCGCACCGTAGACGACTCTGCCAACTTCTCTGTTTGCGCCGCTAGCTCAGCAGGTTGCGTGACGCGCGTCCTAAACGCTGCCTGTTAGCGCGTATCCGACTTAGGCCCTCGTTTCGCCCTGAAATACAAAAACACTGGAAACCAGTAATCTTGTACACAAAATAATGCAAACAAGTATAGGGTTAGGATCTAAATAATGTGTATAAATAGGCTCTATCAAAGATATAAGTCTGACCGAAGACAGTATGCTTATGTGTCCTATAGCTCATCAAAGTCAATGAAGAAAGATAGCTGGTACTTCGACAGTGAGTGCTCGGGACACATGACTGGAAACAAAGCATTTTTACTTGATGTTCAACCCTGCAAACAACAGAACGTGACGTTTGGGAATAAGATGAAAGGGAAAGGTCTTGGAAAAGGGACTCTAGATGTACACAGGTTGCCCAAGCTACAGAATGTAATGCTGGTGGATGGTCTGAAAGCAAACCTCATTAACATAAGCTAGCTATGGAATAGTATGCACCTTGTCAAATTCACTCCAAAGGCCTGGCAAGTATTTGGTACAGATGGGAAATGTTAGATGAAGGATACGAGGTCTGCAAACAACGACTACCTACTAGAGGATGTTGTACCAACCTCATAATCCACGTACCTGATAACCAAGAGAGAAAAGTTGACCGTACGACTTAAGCAAAAGAGATTAGTGAATGTGAAGATGTGGCAAGAAAAGGCACACTGAAGTTGAGACCTACAGGCACTATCGATATCTAAAAGAACAAGGGGTCGGAAGTAGCGAAGAAAGACGTCATAGAGACCAGACATCATCTCAGTTGAGATCTAGGGGAGAGGATAATCGAGCTTATGAATCAGACTTCTACTGAGAAACAGCCTGCTGCCATTCTCACTAAGTTACGGGATGGAGACAAGATTCAGAATAGTGAGACCAGTAGTAAACGTGTGAAGATTGTTAGAATAGGTTGCTATAGCAACCTCCAACGGCATGAGGCTGATAATGTGAAAATACTTTTGGTGGCAACACTCGATATATCAGGAGGACACGTGTTCCTGTACGTTGAAATGAAAATTTTTGAAATAGGGTCTAGGGGTTGTTCAGACTCCGTCTCCATCAATCCATCAAATCCGTCCCCAAGGAAATCTATGGTACAAACAAGAGGAGGCAAGAGGTCTAGCTCGGGCACCAGTGAAAGCTCTAAGAAGAGGAAGTGATCCACGAGTGCGAAGAAGCAGTCCCCAGAACCAGTATTGCAAAAGTCAGCCACTGTCCAAGTCACAAAACCAACGGCGTTAGCACTACTAACTTAGAGGACAGCCGGTCAAACTGAAGGACTGTCGACAGGTAGCGAAGGTCTGTCGAAGAAGAAGCAAATAGTCCACATCGACGAGTATCTGTCAGCTGAAGTTGATGAGGAAGAAATCACTCATGAAAGAGAAAGCAAGCCAGGTGAGGAGGATGTGGAAGCTTCCCATGAGGTTTGGTCTAAGAAGACCGCATAGCTAACAACAACAAAAGGAAAAGAGGTCCCTAGACCAACAAGTTAAAAAGATGGGTCAGAAGACAGCAGTAAAGAAAGTGTAGAAGGAAAAGAGGTGCCGAGTCCTACCACGGCTGCCATGAAAGGCAAGAGGCCAATAATTGTTGATTCCTCAAGTGAAGAATCTTGAAATTGTGTATGCGGAGTTATACTTCAGCTTAAATACTCTCTATATCTTTTTGCAGAATTGCTCTACTGACAGAATAAGAAAGACAAAGTGTTTGTTCACCTAGTTCAGCAACTTGCCTATGTCTGGGGAGGATACTCCGATCCTCAAGATTCCACTATCTCAGTTCGAAGTACAAAGGACTCACACCTCTACTTCTCACCTAGCCGAAATCTAATGCTCAGTCTAATCTCCTAGACTAGCTAGCAGTCTGATCACACAGACTCTCTTCGTGCTACCTACACACTTCCAGTAACAAATAGCTATGGATCTGACTCACAGACCTAGCCTATTCTATTACTTTTACTCCCATGATTATGTATGGTATGTTTTTGTGCAAAGAGAGTTGTTCAAGTAAAATAGTTAGATGTTAAAACTGCAAATTGAAGTCAGGAGATGCAGCGCAAGATGTTATAGCAAGGGCTAGAGTACGCGTTGGCTGTAAACCAAAGGTGTATATTCTTAGGAATCAGTAGATCCCAAGAATAAAGGGAAGATTCCGAGAATCAAGGGGGCGGGACGCATCTCCGATATTATTAGAGACTTGACTGGATAAAGACTCACAATATCTTCAACTATATTTTGGAAACACAATCTCTTGGTTTGGCAACAAGAAGAACATAAAATCAACAAATATTTAAACATATTCTTTTTGAGTATTGGTAGAGATATTTTAGAAGATTGACGTGCGCTATAAAAGAAGGTGGAACCAAGTTGAAGAGCACGGACGTTCATGCATCTCTCATGCGTTATAGAAATATACAAGAGAAGTTGAGGTTAAGTGATTGAGTGCACCTATCGGAGATCGAAGCAAAGTTATCACTCAGGCACGAGAACTAGGAGTATCTGCTGAAGCTATACGTTTCACAAATCCCGTTGCAAAACAAATCTGTCCAGCTATCCGGGAAGAAGCCAGCAATCCGGTAGGATGTTGAGTGGACGAGCAGCTGTTCGGGAGAACGAAGCTATTGTGACAAGCCATAGAGAGGGATCTCTACACTGAGGGAGCTCAGTGCTCATCCAGACGAGTCGATGGTAGAAGGACCTGAAGAGGGAGTCTTGCAAGTTTGTACTTTGTTGTCCGATCGTTACTAGTGGATTGTTGCTTGTTGGGGTTAGAAGACCCCCCCCCCCCCCCACCAACATTACGGATACATTGTCCCGAAGTGGGTTACCAAATCTCTGTGTCTTGTATTTACTTTCACTGGAAACAATCGAAACATTCCTAACGTGTTTCCTCAGGAGTTGTCATAACAATCGTTGGGACAAGTTCTGTCATCCGTACTAGAACTACAAGCGGACACACAGAGTGAGATTGGAGGAAACTCAGAATGAATGGAAGAGATATGGGGAGACCTTCCAGCTTGGAGGAAGATGAGTTTGGCTACTTGAAGTCAAAGATGAAAGCATACATCAGATCGTAAGTGGGTCCGTGGAAGATTGTTGTTGAAGGTTGGGTTGTATCATCTGGTGCTGCAGATGCTATCGGAGTAAAAGCACCATAGCCAGAAAAATACTGGACTGAGGAGGAGAAGAAACTATTCCAAGAGAATAGTCAAGCTTGTATGCTATTATTATTGTCGTGGATAAGAGGAACTATAAATTGATAGCTGGTGTTGAGATAGCAAAGGTCGCGTGGACCATTCTGAAAATTAATTTTGAAGGAGATGCTATGGTAAAGAAGACCAGGATGCAGATGCTGAGGCTTAGCTATGAGCAGCTGATGATGAAGGATGATGAAGCCATAGCTAACTTCAATAACCGCTTGATGGATATAGTAAATGAAATGGGCATACTTGGGAAGTATGTTTTAGAGGCTAAACAGGTTGAAAAGGTTCTCAGGTCACTTCCTCAGAAGTTTGATGTCAAGGTGATAGCTATTGAGGAAACTACTGATCTGGAGAACATGAAGATGGACTCTCTCATGGGATCTCTCAGAGTCTATGAAATGAAGATGAACAGCAAAAAGGCAGCAGAGAAGAAGACTAGAGCAATTACCTAAAGTCTGCTGTAACAAACGGTGACACGGAGTCGGATGATGAGATGGAGGATGGTCAAGTAGCTATGATGGCCAAACAGTTCGGAAGGTTCATGAAAAAGATGGACAAGAGAAGATCCAATTACAAGGCTCGTGGTGACCATGGATACCAAGGGAAGGAGGAGGAGCGTAGTGACCAAAGATATCCTGTGAGGAAAGATCACAGATTTTAAAATGGCAAGCGTAGGGAGAATGATCAAAATTTAAATGAAGAGATTCAGTGCAGAGCCTACCAAAGATACGGTCATATACAAAGGAACTGTGCAAACACAATGATGAAGAAGAAAGCCATGGTAGTCACATACAGTGATGATGAGTTTGAGAGCAGTGATATTGGTGAAGATCAGAGTAAGTTTGTTTCACTAATAACTGTAACTAAGGATGTCACAGATTAAGTTGTACTAACTGCTTAGAAAGGTGCCGAGGAAATAGATATTGATAGCGACACTGACTCAAGTGATGGTGAGGAGATCAATGAGTAGAATCCAAGGAGAAACCTGAGGGATATGTACGACAAGTGGAAGCTGGTGGTAAAGATGAATGAAAAACTCAATGTCACTATCACGCAGTTAAAGGAGCATAAAAAAGGTCTGGATGAGGCACTTGTTGCAACAAAGACCAGACTCATTGAGGAAGTTTAAGATCATGGTGACACAAAGAAAGAGCTAGCTAATCTGAGAAAAAGAATAAGAATGATGGATTCTAGAACGAAAGATTTGAATGAGATCCTTGGTGCTCAGAGGTATGGTTCAGGACGGTCTGGTATTGGGAACACGTCTGGAAGTAGCAAAGGCAAGACACAGTTTGTCAGAGGATAGACGTTAAGAAGAAGTTCCAGCTTTACCTATAGCAATCGCTATAACACTCCCTGGACTAGAGATACCAGGATCTGCCATTATTGCCATACTCAAGTACACATACAGAGAAAGTGCAAGAAGTTCCTAGCTGAGTATGGCGTATTGAGACACGCGTGATGCAAGAATGGAGACCAAAGAGACATGGAAAGGACGATGTTACAGGCCAAAGATGTAGCACTGACTTCTGGTCAGAGGATCTTAGCACGGCTTGTCACATACTTAACCGTGTAATACTACGGGGAGTACTGACAAAACGTATTACGAGATCTAGAACGATAAGAAGGCCACTTTGAAATATTTTCATGTATATTTTAGATGACAGAGAGTATAAGCAGAAGCTTGGTGCTAGAAGTGATGAAGGGATTTTCTTAGAATACTCCCATAACAGTTGTGCCTACAGAGTCTACAATCGGAGGACAAAGACTATTATGGAGTCGTCAAATGTTGTTATAGATGATGGAGAACTGAATACCACTAACTATGCAGAAGGTTGGATTCCACAAGTTGCTGATGTAGATCCAGTAAGTGATGCTGAGGTCCCAGCAGAGGATGCTATAACAGAGGTTGATTCACTGACACCTATTGTAGAGGAACATGCTAAGGAGAGTGCTGATGCGGCAGAGGAAATCGAGATGATTCCTTCATGTCATGTTCAGAAACACCTCCTTTGACCAATGTCATTGGAAGTCCAAGAGGGAGTTATGGACAAATGAGGATCTCATGTTCTATGCTAATCGACCAAGAGATAAACTTGTGTTTGATTCTTGAAAGAGCAAGTGAGGAGCGGGCAACCTTTTATAGGCCGGAGGGAGAGCAAGGGCCAGATTGCCGCCATAACTCCAGCTCCTCTCCCGGTGTGATCCTTCCTCCTCGGCCTTCTTGGGCTCCTCTTGACCGGCTAGATGCAATGCACCCTCATAATGGCATGTGGGATCCGTGTGGGATCTGTGGGATGCATGAAACACATGTCGCACATGTGTTTTAGCCGGCTGCTTCAAGATAAGTGTTGCTTTTAGCTCCCATGGCAGCAGCTCTTGACACTCGGCATTTTGGGCAGCATGGACTCCGGCTGCAGCTGCTGCGTTTTGGTGGCTCGGCGGTTCCCCTTTAATACAGCGTTTTGATCATCCTTGGACTTGAGGAGCTCAGGTGGGCAGCTTTCTTCTTGGTACTTAGCTCTTTGGCCGTAATGATCTTCACCAATGCAAGTGAGTTGGAGGCCATCATGCGGATCCACATCATTTCCGCCCCCTTGAAAATCAACCTAATCTTGCGCGAGAGGGCGTCGGCTGCTCTATTCTCCAAGTCTGGCTTGTATTGAATTTCAAAGTCATAGCCCAATAGTTTGGTCAGCCAGCGCTGATGTTCTTCGGCCACCAGTCTTTGCTCCAATAAGTATCGTAGGCTCCTCTGGTCCGTGCGGACAATGAATGAACGTTGTCGAAATTGTGGTAGTATAAATATTAGTCCAATTACAGTACGCAAACAATATTTATAATTCGAGTGACCTCGAGTCGAACCCAAGAGAAAAGCCTAGATTAATCTAAAGCTAGCTAGTAATGCCTAATGCGAGTCTACTAAATAAAAGAGGGGTTTTTCCTCTAGGTGATGTATCTCTAGTGAATACTAAAGACAAGTTCAAATTTGGGTGTAAGTAAAATAATAGAGGAAACGTAGTCAGAATCCTATTTCACCCCTACGTCATGCGATTAGCAATGCAAAACAGAAATATATTCATGAGTTAATTTGGTTGATTAATCTAGGCTAAAGTATCACACATTCTAAATTTTCAACTCTTGCTCCTTCTCTAGAATGGGAATGACACCTATGTGACACAATTCTCAAGCTCTCGCTCTATTGAATTGTGTAGAACAAAAGTTTCCTAATCTTAACCTATCGGTATATTGATAGTTAACTAAAGTCCGCTCTATGCTTAACCTAAGAGATTGCCAATGTCACTCTCGCGCACAAAAGCTATCTAAAATAATCATGCTTGATCTTCTAAACAATCTAGATTCAATTCTCATTCCATCCCTAGGTGTTTTATCAATTCATGCTCATTCATGCGTTTCGTCAAACACTTGGTGTGCATAGAATTAACATGAAGAACAAGCATAAGAATTTTCAACCAAACTTCACTCATATAAATAAAAGAACATGTCTTGCATTACAATCTAACCTAAGGGATCCATAAGGACCCCAACTACAATGGGACTACTCACTCATGGTGGTTTGAAACAAAACATAATTTTTAATTGAAATTGTTCACCAATTGAATGCAAAGAAGTAGTGGTTGAGTAGAGGGTTAATGTCGAATCTTCAGTTGCATATGTCTTCTCCCAATCTTCGACAACTCTCCAAGTCGTGCAAGAGTAATTGCCCGGGGTTTTTCGAAATTGGAAGAAACCCTAATAAATTTGCATCTCTTTCTTATTTGTACTGTTCCAAAAAATTACCAAATTGCCCGCCGTGACCGAATCACTTTTGATTCGGGCAAGCCTTGTTCAATTGATTCGGACAGGATGTCCGAATCAAATACTCTGCGTAGTTTCATAGCTGGGCGAGTCAGTCTTCCTTGGCCGAATGACTTTTGATTCGGTCAATCCTTGTTTAGATGCAGTAAAAATCCTTATAGAGCCAAACTGATCTGGGCGGAGCACTTCTTCTTGGCCGAATCAATTTAATTAGGTCAAGCCTTGTCAAACTTCTCCTCGAGTCAGATTAATCCGTGCACTGGGATAAATCTAACTCGGACACCCCTCGGGTAGAGTCAGATTGTGCCTAGGCGAGTCACTTTTTCAGCTTGCCTCAATCTTGCTCATTTTTGCTCTCGATCGACAGGAATTCATCCAGATTTTCTTCTAGTCACTTCATATAGTGTGGTACGCATTTTAACCTGAAATGGGCAAAGAAAGCATCAAACGACTTTATAAAATAACGGAACAAACAAGAAGTAACGAAAAAATGTGGACAAATACAAGGTCATTTGTCCGCTCATCAAAACACCCCACACTTCAGTCTTATTCGTCCTGAACAAGTATATGCATAAGTCAAGCGAAGAGTAAGATGCTAGATCATATATGACAGTATAAAAGCATGTAGCAAATCTTACGCACATAAAACACATCCATCCCCTACTCATGTAACATAGCATAAAAATAACTAAGCAAAGAAAATTAAAGCTACTCTAATTCACTTTTGTAGGAATCACAAATGCATTTCGTTTAAACCTCTAGGCTACCCTAGTGGACGAGTTATAGTCTCGTGAGAGTTTTCAGCATAGGAATACTCACAAATCCTACTCGCAATCATCCATATGATTTCAAAATTAAAATATAGTTTGCTAAACAAGTAGTTCTTTATCAGCCCACATAATAATAGAATTGTGCAAATCATTCACTTCACGCAAAGTCTAAGGATCATTCACTTCATTGCGACAATAAATATTCATAGAATCGATATCAAAACTAGCATTCGTCAAATTCAAATTACCACTCAATTTCCTATGCAAGTATTATGAAGAAAAGCGTCGCTTACACAAATTTTTTTCAAGTCAATCACATATGCTTGCTAAGGGCAAGTTCATAGGCTCAAGACAATAAACTCATTCTTAAGATTTAGACTATACGTCGTAACCCGTAAGAGAAGATCATCACAATCTTAACTTATCAAGAGTTGTGGTCGCTAAACTTAACTTCATTTTTCATGCACGGGAAGGGCTTAAATCGAACAAAGAATGTCAAAACACCGAATCATGTGAATAAAATCATCAAAAAGAATGTCAATCGACTTAAACATACGATTCATGAATTCAAAGCACAATTCGTCCCAAATTTGTTTTTTGGATACTACTTAATTGCTTAGCAAACACTACTTCGTGTGGTCGATATTTAAAGCTAGGATGAAAGCAATCATGTGAGTATAATGCGCGCAAAATAAATGTGTAGCATAGAATCATGTTGTTAAGAAAATAAAAGCGAAAGCGCAAAACACCCCACACTTAAAAGTTTGCTTAGTCCCTAAGCAATATAAAGTGAAAGAATATTAAAGAGAGAGTGTTGAAGGAACTTCTCTCGTGTGGAGGTAACCAAATGTGCGTCCGCTCACATCCGTAAATGATGCCATACTCAGTTGCACTACATCTCAAACCCAAGAAAAAGGTTAGCGCAAACCTGAATTCATAAATAAAAACAGCTAGCTAGAAAGATAAATCAATGCGAAGCATGTAGCTAGGCAAAAGGTTGGAAAACAAATGTGCGACAATTCATACGGTGAGTTTACGTAGATAAGCTCGTGTAAATCAAAAGTCATGAACTAGTGTCTGATAGTGCGTGAAAAAGTTTCGAACAAATGCGAGTAAAGCTGCAATAATTTCCAAAGTTATCTGAGAACAGTGCTACTCAAAACTGCCCGAATCACAATTGATTCGGTGACAGCGCGTCTTTGTGCGCCTCAAATTTGAATTTATAGTTCCAGTAACACTTAGAAAGCGGTAAGCAGTGTCGAACCCAAAGAGAGCAAGTAGGATAGAATTCTAAAGCTAATTCTAGGAATTCAGAAGAACAATTGTTTCAAAGAGTGTCTATTAATTGGAAAGGAATCAGTTCGGCGAATACATTGCAACTAGCTATCCTCGATCAAACAACATGCATCAACTAATGAATACACTGCACTCCAAGTTCTACTTGTTCTTAACCGCTAGGTTCTCGATTTAATAGTTACTCGACTAACACCACAAATCGATTAGGTTCTCCCCAACAATGCAATCCAGTCAAGTATAATACAATTGATATCAATGTAGCTCACCGTTAAGCTGCACTAAATTCATAATCAAAGCATTCAGTTCATACAAGGGCGGTAAAATCACCAGCTCAAACAAGCAATCATTGACCTTAAACTAAATGTTAAAATGCAAATCCCAAAAGTGAAATAAGGATTTAGCTACTCATAACATCCATGGAATATAATAAAAACTAGGTTAAGTCTGCTACAAACTGAGTTAAGAACGAAACCCAGCTAAAATAAAAACTACGTGAATAGTGATTCCGGCCGTGAATAGTAACAGTAAATGGTGAATAGTAACAATACACAATGAACAGTAACCCGGCTATGAATAGTGATTTCCGGCGACAATGGCAGCTTCTCTCTCTAAGCTCCTCTCCTCTCTCCGTCACTATCGTCTACAGTAGTCATCCTTTTTTCCTCTTTTGTCTATGATTTAGGTCTAGCGTTTTGGGGTTAAATCGGAATTGAACCAAATCTGCTTGAACCGGTCCTGATTGAACCAGCTGGTCTTCAGTTGACTGCTGTTGACTTTGAATGAATGAATGACAATGCTCCAACTATGCGATAAATCCCAATGCGATGTTGAACACACATGCGATACAAAAACGCTATAAAGAGTAATCGATCTCACGCAAAATGTAATAAAACTATGGGAATACACAACTCAATGGTGTGTATAAATACGCTCCATCATTCGGGGAAGGCAAAGAAAATGATTCGGCCACACCCTGGTCGAATCAAATTAGTTCGGATAACATAATCTTATCCGAATCAAAAATGATTCGGGCAAGGCAAAGAAAGTGATTCGGCCAGGGTGGTCAAATCAAACTTGCTCGGATAGCATTAGGGTCCCCGAATCAAACGTGATTCGGGCAAGGCAAAAAGGTGATTCGCTCGAATCAAACTAGCAGTGATGATCATAGCTTTATCTGAATCATTGGTCAAAAGGGAAAATCTGCCAAATAGAAGCAACATAAGTTCGAAACACACCTGACATGCCAATAAAATCACGGCAAAGAGCCTTAAAATATAAATGGACTAGGCAAGCAAAGTACATAGTAATAATAACGACACAAGTCATGACAAACATAAAAGATAATCCTAAACATCATTCCTATTCTTCTTGCGGGTCTCAGGGTCCGGGTCATCCGAATCGTCGGAATCCTCGCTGCCATTCCCGGTGTCCTCTATGTTATTACCCCCACCAACTCCACCTTCAACCATCGCTGAAATAGAGTCTTCGCTCGCATTGGCAAACGGCATAGTCTGTGGAGGCGCGGCTGAGCAAAAGGCGCTAGCGGAGGTGGAATGTCTATAATACCCAAGTATTGCTGCCATACGCGCCATGACACTTCCATGCCATGCGACAAAATTGTGGACAAGGGTGGATAATACCTCATGGGAGCGGATGAGCACCGTGTGAGAGTCTGAAAGGGAGTGCAAACGAGCGCTCATCAACCTTATGTCCTCACGTACACCTGGCTCGGGTTCAAGGGAAGGAGGGGCAGTGTAAGGTGGTCTAAAATCTGGAATGTGCTCGGAGGTAGGGGCAGGTGCAATAGAGGATTCTAGTGCCGGGGGCTGCTCGCCAGCTGATCTAGGCAGTGTGGCCAGCCAAGGAGCCCCGTGCACTATTCGTTGTTTCGCAATCCGCTGCTCCAATTTCTTTGGCACATCCTTACGGATAATCCATTCACGAGTCTTGGGGTCTATCATGTGCATCTTTCGAAGACCCTCCAGGTCGAGTATCTTCTTGGGCAGAGGTGTGCCTTGGTCTAAAATAAAGCCCAAGTGCATTGCAAGAAGCGTAATAAATGATCCCCCACCTAAGGCACGCCCCATGTATTGTGAATTCTGATGGACTCAAACTGGAGCATCGAAGCGCGGACGATGCAAACCTACTGGCCGAAATGAATTTGAAGCATGAGGTTTACATCAGCAGTGTTTACATACCGGCCACCATCCTTGCGGATGTGAATGGAAGTCGCAATGAAATGGTGAATCAGCTGCCAGACCAGAGATTGAATCATCGACGCCGGCTGAGGAGGTGTGAAGAAAATTTCCTGTCCGGTAATTTCCTTCCAGAACTCGTACCCATGGCAACCTCTAAATAATGGGTACTCCCCATACTCAATGCACCCAAATGTGGTCGCGACATTGTGGGTGCTTAATCTAAAAGCCTGTCCGCCCAAGCGGAAATTCCAAAAGTGAATGTTGCGTTCCCTCTTAACCTTATAGAACGAATCAGCTCCGCCATCTTCCCAAGTCGTAGAAAATGAGGCCATAAATTCTTTAACTTACCGTGGGTAAGTACAGGGATCATCCATCAAAAGATAGTAAAATTGACTAATACGGAGATAAGGACTAATTTCATCAAAGACATGGAGGTCACTCACGTCTTTTCGGTACGGTAAATCCATGCACTCATGTCTTTTCGGTACGGTATATCCATACGGAGATAAAGACTAATTTCACCAAAGTACCTTTCAGTACGGTATATCCATGCACTCACGTCTTTTCCCTCAAAACGGGCATTTCAAGTTTTCAGACTAAAGTCCTTGACTCGACCAGTGATCCCTCATGGAAATCGGCGTTGAAGCCTCCTCCCCTATCGTAAGGATCTTGTGAAAATCCATAGTCATTTGTGCGATTAGAATTTCCGCGCTCGTATATCCGTTGTGCATATAGCCATGAAAGGACTATTGCGCAAGGTCTCTTCACGAGATCCAAATTGATCTTCACACGTATGGCCATGAGTGGGACCAAAGCGTGTCAATCTCCCGTTGGGACCAAGGTTACCCCGGCGCGGATGACCATGAATGGGGTCACTCCGCGAGGTCCCTTCATAAAACGAAACTTGTTCGTTGAAGGACTTGTTTCAAATGTTGCCGTTTTCATTAGCGTGGAATGATCAAAGCCATTCACCACATCATTACTTGGCGGATTGTTGTCATAATGAAGAGGTTGACCTTGGAGATCCGATTGGATCTGGCTCTCCTCTGCCTGCCCTTTTCTTTTATCGATTAGAATGGAAGGGTTTTGTGCGGTTACCTCATTAGCTTGAGTCATGGATGACTCACTGGCGGGTGTGACCTTTGCAAGGTTGGCCACGGTGATGATGAGTGCATCCAGCTTCTCCTCAATGGTTGCGGATCCGCGGTCAGCGCTCTCTTGATAGGCCAATGTGGACTCTCGGAAGGAAGTGAACTCCTCATGGAAAGAGGTGAACTCCTCCCTTAAAGATTCATGTCTCTCCTCGGCAGCGGCCGTCCTTTACTCCATCTCGGTCTGGCACCTTTTGGTCATCCCTGGATCGTGTGCTCTGAGGCCAAATGATATGGATCTTGGACAGGTCCACTCGGGTTTGCTTGCAGAAGCATCGGATCTGGTGCCGACAATGGCTGTGACGAGGAACGGCACTGCCTGGGCAATGTGAGGGCCTCGGATGCGGGCTTTTGTAGGGTAGGTCCCGGGCGATGTGTGGATCTCAACGTGAATACTTCGGTTGCGGAAACTTGAGGGACTTCGAGTGGGCGAAGTTTGGGTCTCGAGCGGGCCTTGAGGGAACTTGCGGAAGATGGTGAATGTTGTGCGAACAATCTGCGGCAATGTGAAAACATTGCCGCAGATTGTTAAAATGGTCAGGGATGGATGATTTCGAAATGGAGATGGATGAGGAATGAGTTAAGAACAATTTTGTAAGCACAATGCAAGGCAATGTACTCAAAAATCAGATTGTTTATAGAACAACACAAGCTGCAAAAGAGTATTACAAAAGCTATAAGATAGCCAACCCTTGTAACAAAAGTTGGACAAATGAGGAACTCATACTCTATGCAAATCAACTCAGAGAAAAACTTGTGTTTGATTGTTTGATTTCTTGATGAAGAGCAAGTGAGGAGCGGGCTGCCTTTTATAGGCCGGAGGGAGAGCAAGGGCCAGCTTTGCCGCCATAACTCCAGCTCCTCTTGATAATGCAGTGTGGCAGTCAATTGACAAAACCAGCACTTGTGAACAAGCCGAGTGAACCAGCAGCTGTTATAGCAGAAGCTGTGGCAAGGAGCTGTAGCAGCTGTTCAGAGCTTTATTCGAAGAAAGTCTTCAACGATTCAACAAGAAGTAGCAGAGCGACGAGGAGCTTCTAAAATCTCAGAAAGAATATCTCAGTGGAGATTCCCGGCTGATTAAGGAAAGATTTGGTTTTCCAAATCAAACCAAATCTATTCTTCTACAAATTAGGAGATAAGATCTAGTTTAGATCTTTAAGGGATTTCCAAAAAGCAATATTGATGGAATTGGAATTCTTTTTAAAGGAGGTTGGGCAAAGCTTCAAGGCATCGAGTTAGAGAGAGAATACAGAGAACATACAGAGAATACTGAGAGAGAGATTCAAAGTACGGACTATGATTCGATCACCACGGAGAGCAGAGCGTTAACGCAGAGCTGTGTGGTTGGAGCGACGGCTGATCGAAGACTTGCAGAGTCTGAGAAGAGCTTGATCAGAGAAGACCAATTCAGAGCAGGACGTGCTTGTTGGTTGATCAAGGTTGGCAGCGGCAGAGTTGTCGAGTGGAGGAACTCGGACAATCTGTAGAAGGGCAGGTCTCGCTAGTGACGGACGGTCACTGAGTGAGGGGGAGTATTCCAGAGTATGCAGCGCTCGTGGAAGAGTTCGATCGGCTCGGCGGAATGCTTTGGAGCAACGTAGACAGAACCTGCACCAGCTAGTTACTACAGCAGGTGCTATAGCAAACCTACGATAGCATTGTTTTAATTAGAATAGGCTGAGTTAGTGGGATCAGTAGAATAGCTATTCTGAATTAACTCAAGTGTGTAGGTGTGTGAGACACAAGTCAGAAGGTGGTCTGATTGTGTGTGATAGACTAGCTAAGGTTGAGTAACATAGGTTGCATAGTGTCGAACCGTCTTGTACAACAGATCTTGAGACTAGTGAATTAAAAGACTGTGGTTCAGTCTTTCCCAGAGGTAGGCACTTTGCCGAACTGGATGAACAAATCATTGTTCAATGTTTCTACTTAACAAGACCCTAGTGTATAAGAGTGAGCTACAATAATTTCTTGTTCACAATCTGCAAATCAGAGACGCTGTAAATTTCAATTGGTATTAGAGCGGGAACTCAACACATAGAGTAAAAGATCCTGAGCGTCTGCTGAAGAAAGCAAGAAACAATGAAGGAAGGTCAGAGTATAAGCCGTCCACCATTGTTGGAAGAAAGTAACCATGGGTATTGGAAGGCTAAAATGAAAGCATTCCTTAAAGCAATTGATGAATGAACCTGGAGAGGGGTTGTGGCTGAATGGTCTCCTCCCCTAACCATTGATGAGAAGGGAGTTACTCGAAAGGAGCCCGAAGAACAGTGGATTGCTGAAGAGAATGTTGCAGCAACCGGCAACTCATAGGCACTGAATGCTATTTTTGTTGCAGTAGACGCTAACAATTTCAGGTTGATCTCCAACTGTGACATTGCAAAACAAGCCTGGGAAATCCTGTAAGTAGCCCATGAAGGAACTGACAAAGTGAAGATATCCAGGATGCAGATCATTACTTCTCAGTTTGAAAGTTTAAAGATGCAGGAAGAGGAATTTATCACCGAGTTCAATGTCAAGTTATGTGATCTGTCAAACAAAGCTCATGCCCTTGGAGAACCAATTCCTAAAGACAAGTTGATTTGACATGAAGGTGACAGCTATTGAAGAAGCTCAGAATGTCAAACACATGAGCCTTGAGGATCTGATTGGATCCCTCAAATAGTTTGAGATGAAGCTGGTCAAGGAAGACACATCTCCCAAGAGCAAGAATGTTGGATTGAAAGCAGAAACAGAAGAGAAGAAGTCTCCAACTGATGATCAACTAAGTTTGCTGGTGAAAAACCTCGGTAAGCTCGTGAAGAACATGGAAACAATATCTGGACAGATCTCATCCTCTCGACAGAAATTTAGAAAGGGTGGTGGAAATCAGAGAAGAGGGAAGGAATCTGCCCAGGATGAAGACGAGAGAAATGAGAAAAGAAAGGGCATTCAGTGTTGGAACTGCGATGGATATGGTCACCAACAAGTCGATTGTACCAGCAAACAAATGAAGTGCTTTGAGCAAAGAAGCAACAGCTCCCTCTCAGCAAGCTGGAGTGAAGATGATACTGACCACATAAGATGAATGCAATATAGTCAGATAAAAATCAATTCGGAAATTAAAAATGGTACAGGAGAAGATGAACAAGGCTCTGCTACAGCAACCCCTGTATCTTCATCCCAATACTGAGCAGTGCCCAAAGTACAGAAGCCGAAGATGCAATGCCTGTGGACACAAGGGACACATTAAGAGGCATTGCCCGTCAATCCTCACTTTGAAAAATCCAACCAAAGCTCCTTTGCAGCAGAAACGTGAGAGAATTCTGCACGTTGCACTTGTCAGCACCTCAAGTTCCTCAAGCAAAGTAAGCTGGTATTTTGATAGTGGCTGCTCAGGACATATGACTGGAGAAAGATCATTCTTGAAGAATGTAACACCCTGCTTAGGACAACTTGTGAAATTTGGAAACGGCCTGAAAGGAAGAGTTCTTGGGAAAGGAACATTGACAGTCAAAGGGATGCCTAAACTGAAGAATGTAATGCTGGTAGAAGGGCTAAAGGCAAATCTTATAAGCATTAGTCAGTTATGTGATGGGACGCATCAAGTCAAGTTTACCCAAGATTCCTGTCAAGTCATTAACAAATCAGGAGAATGCATAATGGAGGGGACTAGATCAAAGAGCAACTGCTACCTGCTCAGAGAAGGAACATAGACTCCTTCACCAATGTGCATGCTGACTAACACGGAAGAAATGAACCTCTGGCACAAAAGGACGGGTCACATCAACTTGAGAACCTTGAAAAAAATTGCAGCGGAAGGACTAGTCAGAGGAGTACCAGCAATCAAAGGTGAACCAAGCTCGATCTGTGGAAAATGCCAGATAGGCAAGCAGAAGAAGGCATCTCATCCAAAGGTAAAAAAAAAATCATTACAATCAGACCTTTTCAAATGATGCACATGAACCTGATGGGACCTATGGAAGTTGAAAGCATTGGAAGGAAGAGGTACGCATTTCTGTGTGTTAATGATTATATGAGATTCACGTGGATTGAGTTTGTCAGGGAAAAATCAGACACAGTAGAAGTGATAGTCTCACTGGTGTCACGTTTAGAGCAAGAAAAGAATCTCAGAATCTCTGCCATTAGAAGTGATCATAGAAGGGAATTTGAGAATGAAGCAATAGACAACTTCAGCTGAAAAAGGGGAATCACTCATCAGTACTCTTCCCCTATCACTCCACAACAAAATGGTGTCGTAGAACGGAAGAATCGAACAATCCAAGATATGGCCCGGGTCATGATTCATGCCAAGAAAGTTCCCTTGAGGTTTTGGGCTGAAGCAATGAATACAGCCTGTTATATCATCAACAGAGTTTCCATAAGGAAAGGAACAAATCAGACATGCTATGAGCTTTAGAATCAGAAGAAGCCCACAGTCATATGTTTTCATATATTTGGGAGTGATTACCTGATCGCGCGTCGTTGTGCGCGTCAAATTAATTCCTTCCTCTTCCACTAGTACAGCGGTTAAGTAAGGGTCGATCTCCACAGGGAGCAAGTAGTTCAGTTCTAGCCAGTGACCTACACTTACGAATATTGGGGGTGAGTGAGTGGGTTGCGCAGTGCGCGAGTAAACAGTGGTATCGTAACGAAGGGAATTGCACTAGACGTGCGCAGGCAATAGAGATTAGATACTATGACTATGAGAAGTATCGGCGCAGACAATCCTCTATGAGTGCATTCCTTATCATCGACTCTAAATGTCTATAGCTTGATTTTACTTAAGTTAGTGTCCGGTCAAGGCTTCCTAACATGTGCACATGTTCCGATCAAAGTTCATGTGCTATTAATTCTTGCACTAGACCTAAACAACTACGAATCCGATCAAGGTAGTAATTGCCTATCCTAGCGCGTTACTCCTAGTTGGCACCGTCAGGATATTCAGCTAGTTTAACAGACAACAACAAGCAACAAGAGTAAGATTGCGGTTCAAGGCTTCCCCTACTCATGCAACAAGCTGCCAGCAATGTGCACAGAATTAATATAAGCAAGCAAGCTATGCATTAAGCGCAAGTCTCAAAGGAAATACTCATAGATTCATGTCCAACCGATACTAAGCGTTTAGCTAGACATGCTAGTGATAAACATCATAGAATAGTAAAATAAGGTCTAATGTATCTGAGAAACAAGTAGCAAACAGTGCGTGTAGTATGTCTCTCGGCTGGCGCAGTCGGCTGGCGCAAGTCCTCTCAACAAGTCCGTGTGTTTTCCAGATTGCCGCTCTCTCGTGGCCCTCTGATGTGGGGTGTTGCCTCTCTGTGTGTCTCCTGATTGATCTCTGAATAATCGATCCCTTTTAACCCTAGCCTCCTTCTCTTCTTTATATACTGCTCTGAGGCTCGCTCTTGGCAACTTCCAAATCTGGTCGTGTCAGGATTTGGAAACATCATCATCTGCGCCTGGTGCACGGTATGTGCGTAGCGCAATCGGTTGGCGCACCGTGGTCGACTCTGCCAATTTCTTCTGTTTGTGCCGCTAGCTCCGCAGGCTGTGTGATGCGCGTCCTAAACGCTGCCTGTTAGCGCGTATCCGACTTAGGCCCTTGTTTTGCCCTGAAATACAAAAACACTGGAAACCAGTAATCTTGTACACAAAATAATGCGAACAAGCATAGGGATATGATCCAAACAATGCGTATAAATAGGCTCTATCAAACCCCCCACACTTGCCCCTTGTTCGTCCTCGAACAAGCACTCAAGCACGGATACCATTACCTCTCTGGAGTCTAGCGCACAGTCTTGCACTCTGGCGCGGTCTGCACTACTGAACACCTTGCGCTGCTCTACCACCTGCGCACATCTGCTCTCAACAGTTTTCAAATATAATAATTTCGAAATTCATTACCTCTCAGCTGGGATGAAAAATCATTTTGGATGGCTGGGAGATAGCTCTTCCTAGGCTCCAGGTTGTCAGCTCTTGCTCCGAGGATGGGTATATGGTTAACAGCGCAAGCTTCTTCCGATGCGTGATTCTTCCGCGCACTTCCTGGGAACTCAAGCCTTTTGATGATTTTTTTCTTTGTGGTCTGTGCGCACGCTGGTTATCAGTGCGCATGATGATTCTTTTGTGGTGCGTATCATCTGCTGGTATTTTTTCTTTTGTACAGCTTTGTCTATGGTTCCTATCTTCCCAGAACGGTTCCAGTCTCGGCCTCCGGATAACAGCTATGGAACACCGCCCCGCTCTCCCTCCTTGGTCTATCTGCTCAGGTCGGCGCACGCGTTTACACCCGCGCCTGCCTTCCTTAGCTCGACTTCCAGAGGGAAGGTGGTCTGTTTTCCCACCTCGCCACGCTTTGGGTATCTCGTCTTTGGCATCTGCGTGACTGAGCGCGCTCTCTTGTTCCGAAGGTCACGAAGCACTGGCCTCCACTCGCGCTCTCGACCATATACCTCTCCTCTGAAGCGCGAGCGACTAACCGCCTCTCTGGAGCGTTTCTGTCAACTCCACATCCCCTGTATATTCCAACTAACAGGAGCAGAAAAAATGAAAAAAAATATACTAAAAACAGTTGATAGCGCACGGCGCAATATGGATAGCGCAAAAAGCTGAACAGTGCGCGCAACCCGCACACAGCGCACTACTGCTACTGTTCTCTTCAATAAAACTAAGCTACACTAAAAAGCTCAAAAAAACGTGAAATGTAAGTGTAACGCTCCCCCCCCCCCCCCACACTTAAACAGAGACGTGTCCCCACGACTCAAGCTCAAGCGCACGGAGGATGCGCACACGCATGCAAGCAAAAATAAAGAACATAAAAGCCTAAGAACAAAAAGTCAAAGCAGCGCAAATATAGCATAGGGGCACAAAAAATATGGAGCACAAGAGTTCAACACAAATATAGCAACGTAATAGCAAATAAAGTTCAGCACATAAAGAAAAATAGACACCACCCGAAAGAAATAAGCGCTCCCTTCCGCAGCTCTAGAGGTCATCTGAGCTGGACGCAGCCGCTGAACTCTGCGCCTCCTCCTCTGAAGAATCCGTCGTATATTCGGAGCTGGAGGAAGGCGGTACAACTGATAGGGCGACAGGCTGCGCCTCGCCGTCATCCTCTGAAACGCGGTCCATAGCGATTCTGAACTGGTGCTAATGATGAGTTCGGCGATAGGGGACCTTGGAATGGACGGCTGGGCAGGGGAAGGTGTAGGTGCTGGTACTTGTTCTGGTTCAGGGGTGGGTTCTGTGGTTGGCGCTGGGGCTGGTGCTGGTACTGGTACTGGAGAGGGTGCAGCTGGATATACTGGGGGCTGAGGAGGGCTGTCTGGCTGATGTGGCTCACTGGGGAACCTGGAGGTGGCCGGTGCAGGCTGAGGAGAGGGGGAATCGCATCTCCAAATCTCCACCCGGATGGTGGACTCATACTTAAATCTGCCCCCTAGGGCGCTAAGTATTCGAGCACACGCATGACGTTGAACATCATGCGCTGCTCAGCTGATGCTTCCTCTGGCGCCTCCTCAGCCTTGGTCCTTGGGCGCTTTCCGCGTGCACGAGGGGGAGAATCCTCGATGGAAATGGTAACTGGCTCCCCTTGTGGTGCACGGGCCCTCTGGTGCGCTCCAGTCTGCGCGCGGGTCCTCGCGTGCCGGACCAGAGGCACAACTGGTTCTGGGGCTTCGTCTTCGTCCATCTCCTGTGCGGCTGCTGCGCCCTGCGCACTGCTTTCTGCTCTGGGCCGCGGTGCTCTGGCCGGCTGCAGGCGGTAGCACCACTCTAATGTGCCGTCTTCCTTCACAGCTACCGCCCTGATCTGCAGCATGTGGGCGCGGTCCAGCGGGACAGCCGGCACCATAGTGTGCTCAGGCACCTCGGGCTCTCCATGTAATGCCCGCAGCAGGTGTGTAATAATTCCACCGCACGTCAGCGGTCCCCTTGCGCTGACCCGGCCCCAATGGACTACCATGTTTGAAACAAATAGCACCCTCCTTCCATAGTACAGCCCCTTCAAAATGTCCAAGTCCAGGAGGTTGATCTTCGGTGCGCCATTAAATCGGCCAATGACTGCATAGGCGACCAAGCGCCACAAGTAGAACATCCACGGGTCACGCAGCTCGCGTTCTCTGCTGCGCCCCGTGGCAAAAGCTGACCCGGTCGCCATCTCGTGCCAGGCCTCCTGGTTGGAGTGCGTGCCTGTGTCCCCCTCGCGCACCTTTCCGCATCCGAGTGCGCGCTTCATCCTCCCAGCTGAGGCGATGAACCATACGCCCCGATGCCTATATCTGGTCTCCTGGTCGCCCGTCTCCAGCGAGGCCAGGAACTCGCATGTGTCCTCTCTGTCTGATGCGCTGTTGAGTTCCAACAGCGCCTCCCAGCCTGCTAGCGCCAGGCGCTCTACAACGAGGTCCTCCAGTCCGACCTCGCGCAGGAATTCTAGGCTAATGTACGGGGTCCCGTACATTTCCAGGCTCATAAACGCCCCATACTTGTAGGCGAAGTCGGTAGGGGTCTCTTGGTCCTCGGCGGGCCTCATATTGCGCTCGGTTCTCTGGTCAACGCTGGTCAACACTTCTCAAAACCCAGAAAAATCCAAACTGCTCCGAATGCGCTGAAACTCTCACCAACTGAGCGCCTACTGCTCGCCTACACACCCCACTAAATAACAATCCAGTCGGTGCACTCTAGCTTGGTGCGATTTCAAAACCCTAATGCACTCCTCCACCGTACAAACCCTAATAAAATCTGCTCAGATCGGGGGGAGAGGTTACCTGAGGGTATTGCGACTGAGTGCTCTGCAAATCTCTCTAACTGGAAGCTCTGAACGGCTGGTGGAAACGGGAGGCGGGAGCAGCTGGCAACGGTCGAATGAGAAAAAAGTGCTGAAAAGTTCTAAGTCCTGCCCTTATATACCCCTCTGGCTGGCGCAGAGGTCCTGCGCACTGCTGCTCGACTAAAAATGACAAGTCCTAAACTAACTAAAAAAAACTAGAAAAAACTAAAAGAAAAACATGTAAAGGTAAAACGAGTCGGGTTACCTCCCGACAAGTGCCTTTGTTTAACGTCGTTGGCTCGACTGTACCTCGTTACGTGCCAAAATGCGTGCCAGTGACCTCCCCCACTCTTGCTCCTGAGTGACCCTGCGCTTGTGCATGTGTTGTGTTCTTCTTGGTCCTGCGCAAAGGGTGAGAAGGATAGTCAGCATGGATAATATGTGAGAAGTCTGCAGTAACGAGGGTAGATGAAGAGGAAGAAGAAATGTGAGCAATAGTCTCCAGTTCTCCCTCTGGTGCATCTGGTGGTGCCTCTGGCGCGGCAGTTGGCGCATCTATTATTACTGGTTCTGCCAACTCAATGTCGCGCGTTGTACCATCCCAAGGTTCTCCGAGATACCGTTTGACTCTCTGCCCATTCACCTGAAAACGATGCCGGTGCTCGTTTTCTAATTCGATTGTTCCATAAGGGAAGACCTTGGTGACTGTGTACGGTCCAGTCCATTTGCTGCGCAGCTTTCCAGGCATGAGCTTCAGGCGCGATGAGAATAATAGTACCTGGTCTCCTGGCGTAAAAGTGCGTCTGAGGATATGCTTGTCATGAAACGCCTTTGTCCGCTCCTTGTAATCGCGCAGTCCCTGATAGGCATCCAGACGCAGCTCTTCTAATTCACTCAGTTCAAACGCACGCTCCTTTCCGGCCTCGTCTAGGTTGAGGTTGCAAATGCGTAAGGCCCAATATGCTTTGTGCTCTAGCTCTATTGGTAGGTGGCACGCTTTTCCGTAGACCAACCGGAATGGTGAAGTCCCGATGGGTGTCTTATGCGCGGTGCGGTATGCCCACAGCGCATCGTCCAGGCGCTGGCTCCAATCTTTGCGCGAAGGTCTAACAGTCTTTTCCAGGATGCGCTTGATCTCTCTATTGGAAACCTCGGCCTGTCCATTTGTCTGAGGATGATAGGCAGTGGACGTCTTGTGGCGCACCCCATAATGCTTGAAAACTTGCGCCACGATCTTGTTGCAAAAGTGCGTCCCCTGGTCGCTGATGATTGCCTTAGGCACCCCGTACCTGCAAAAGATGTTAGTTTTCAGAAACTCAGCGACCGTCTTACCATCATCCTTCCGTGTGGCCTGAGCTTCGACCCATTTGGAGACGTAATCCACCGCGACCAATATGTACTCGTATCCTGCAGACGGAGGAAATGGCCCCATGAAGTCATTTCCCCATATATCAAACACTTCATCCACTAGAATTGGCGTCTGCGGCATCTCGTTGCGCGCTGATATGCCTCCTGTGCGCTGGCACCTGTCACAATTCCTGCAATAGTCATATGCGTCTCTAAACAGGTGCGGCCAATAAAATTCGCAGTCCAGGACCTTCCTGCTGGTGCGCTTGGGACCAAAGTGTCCCCCACATAGGTGCGCATGACAAAACATCAAAACAGAGTTAAATTCATGGTCAGGCACGCAGCGCCTCAATATCTGATCAGGTCCTATTCTAAGCATATATGGATCATCCCAAATATAATGTTTGGACTCATGTTTTAATCTCATGCACTGGGTTTTATTGAAATGCGGAGGAAACGTACCTGTGACCAGGTAATTCGCAATGTGCGCATACCATGGTACCTTACCTGTCAGCGCCATCAGATGCTCGTCAGGGAATGTCTCCGTGATCTGCCCTGGCTCCTCCTCTTTCACGATCCTGCTCAGGTGGTCAGCAACTGTATTCTCTGTGCCCTTCTTGTCTTTGATCTCCAAGTCGAATTCCTGAAGTAGGAGCACCCAGCGCATCAGGCGCGGCTTAGTTTCCTTCTTGGACATCAGGTAACGGATGGCTGCGTGGTCTGTGTATACAATGACCCTGGCGCCTAGAACATATGCACGGAACTTCTCTAGCGCAAACACAATTGCCAGAAACTCCTTCTCCGTGGTGGTGTAGTTCCTTTGCGCAGCGTCCAGTGTGCGCGAAGCATAGTAAATGGCGTGCGGCTTCTTGTCCACTCGCTGCCCCAAGACTGCACCTACTGCATAATCACTTGCGTCGCACATTAATTCAAATGGCAGGTTCCAGTCTGGCGCGCGCATCACTGGCGCTGCGGTTATCGCATCCTTCAGCTTATCAAATGCGGTCCTGCACTCATCAGTAAAATTGAAGCACACATCTTTTTGCAAGAGGTTAGACAGGGGAATACAGATTTTAGAGAAGTCTTTGATAAAACGCCTGTAAAACCCAGCGTGTCCTAAGAATGACTTCACATCACGTACGCTAGTGGCATAAGGTAGATTAGAAATAAGGTCTATCTTAGCTTTGTCTACCTTGATCCTCTCCTCTGAGATGATGTGTCCTAGCACTACACCATGCGTTACCATGAAATGGCATTTTTCATAATTAAGCACTAGGTTCTTAGAAATGCAGCGCGCCAAGCCCTTATCTAGATGAGTTAAACACGCATCAAAGGTACCTCCATATACAGTAAAGTCATCCATGAACACTTCTATGCATATACCAATCATATCAGAGAAAATGCTCATGACAAGGCGTTGGAACGTACCTGGAGCGTTGCACAGCCCAAATGACATGCGCCGAAACGCAAATGTACCGAACGGGCATGTGAATGTGGTCTTCTCCTGATCCTCCGCAGCTATGGGTACTGATTGTACCCTGAATATCCGTCCAAGAAACAAAAATAGGGCTTACCTGCTAATCTGTCCAGCATCTGATCTATGAACGGTAGCGGGAAATGGTCTTTGCGCGTCACTGCGTTAAGCTTCCTGTAGTCGATGCACATGCGCCATCCAGTCTGAATGCGCTTCGGAACTAGCTCGCCCTGCGCATTTTCCTCCACTGTGATTCCTCCCTTCTTAGGCACAACGTGCACTGGACTGACCCATTTGCTGTCCGAGATGGGGTAAATGACTCCTGCGTCAAGAACTTTAAGATCTCCTTTTGTACTACCTCCATCATGTTTGGGTTTAACCTGCGTTGAGCCTCCCTGGATGGTTTGGCACCATCTTCCAACAGAATTCTATGCATGCATACGTCTGGGCTCACTCCGCGCAGGTCAGCAAGTGTCCATCCTATGGCGCGCTGGTTCTTGCGCAGCACCTGCTGTAAGCGCACTTCCTGCTCTTCTTCTAATCCTTTCTTGATGATCACTGGCAGGGTGTCCTCATTTCCCAGGAAAATGTATTTGCGGTGTTCCGGGAGTTGTTTCAGCTCAACCTTGGGTGCCTGTTTAATAGAGGGCAATATTTTATTAGCAGTGCAAATATGAACTATATCGTGTACCTGATTGAGTGCTGGTTCAGCACTGCTCAGTTCTTCCTCCTGCTCCTCCAACTCTGCCTGTGCCAGTGGCTCTGGTCCTATTGTTGCGCTTGCGCATTGCGCATCTGTGACTAAATCGTCTAAGTTGTCCATTGCGTGCACTGTGGCGTCCTCGTGTGGGTGCTGCATCCCCTTGAATATATTGAAATGGATCTCTTCGCCATCTACTTCCATGGAGAGCGTGCCTCTCCACACGTCTATCTTCGTGCACGCGGTCATAAGGAAAGGTCTGCCCAGTAGGATTTGCGCACTGCTGGTGCTTGATTCACCCTCCATTTCCAGCACATAAAAATCTGCTGGGAACACCAACTCTCCTACTCGCACAAGAACATCCTCTATCATGCCTGCAAGTTGTTTGCACGATCGATCTGCTAGCTGAATGGTGAGACCTGCAGGCTTTAGTGGTCCAAGGCGCAATGTCGCATAAAGGGAGTATGGTAACTGATCGCGCGTCGTCGTGCGCGTCAAATATAATCCTTCCTCTCCCACTAGTACAGCGGTTAAGTAAGGGTCGATCTCCACAGGGAGCAAGCAGTGAGTCTTAGCCAGTAACCTACACTTCAGAAAACGGGGGTTGCGTGAGTGATTGGGGGTTTTGCGCGATGCGCGAGTAGCAGTGAATATCGTAACGCAGGAAATTGCACTAGACGTGCGCAAGCAGTAGAGATGAAGTACTATCTTTATGAGAAGTATTGGGCAGACAATCCTCTATGAATGCATTCCTTATCATCGACTCTAAACATCTATAGCTTGTGGTTTACTTGGGTTAGTGTCCGGTAAAGGCTTCCTAACACGTGCGCATGTTCCGTTCAAAGTTCATGTGCTATTAATCCTTAGAACTAGACTAAACAGCTGCGAATCCTGTCACAGTAGCAACTGCCTATCCTAACTCGTTACTCCTAATTGTCACGGTAAGTTTGCGGTTCAAGGCTTCCCCTACGCATGCAACTAGTTTAACAGGTGACAAGCAAGCAACACAAGTAAGTTTGCGGTTCAAGGCTTCCCCTACTCATGCAACTAACTGTCTCAGTACGCACATAATTAATACAAGTAAATAAACTATGCATTAAGCTCAAGTCTCAAAGGTAATACATCATAGGTTCATGCCCGACCAACACTAAGTGTTTAGCTAGACATGCTAGTGGTAAACATCATAAAATAGTAAGTAATAACTACTGAATCCAAGAAAACGGTAGCAAACAGTGCGTGCAGTGTCTTCTCTCGGCTGGCGCAGTCGGCTGGCGCAGATCTCCTCAATAAGTCCGTGTGTTTTCCAGTTCTGCCGCACAGTGCCTCCTTGCGTCCTCTGGTGCCTCTGGAACAACAGTTGTTTCGAACTCTCTGAAACCCTAGACTTACTTCCTTTATATAGGAGGTTCAACTTTCGGCAACTTCCAAATCTGGTCACTGGGACTTTGCGCCTGGCGCACGGCATTGGTTGGCGCAATCGGGTAGCGCACCTCTGCTGTCTTTCGCCATTTCTTCTTCTGTTTGCGCCGCTAGCTCCGCAGGCTGATCTTTCACTCCTAGAACGCTGCCTGTTAGCGCGTATCCGACTCAAGGACTCGTTCTGACCTGATATACAAAAACATTGGAAACGAGTAATCTTGCTCATGAAATATTGCAAACAAGCATAGGGTTATGACCTAAATAATGTGTATAACTAGGCTCTATCAGTAACAAATTGATGGATGCGCCTAAATCAATCATGCAGTTGCTTACCGTGGTTTTACCTAGAGTGCATGGGATAGTGAATGTACCTGGGTCTCGGCACTTAGGTGGTACCTTATGTTGCACGATCGCTGAGGCCTGCGCATTTAACATTACCTGTGCGCACTCGCCTTTTCGTCGCTTGTTTGTGCACAGCTCCTTCAAAAACTTGGCGTACCTGGGAATCTGCCGGACTGCTTCGATAAGGGGAATGTTGATTTCCACCTTGCTGAATAACTCGTATAGCTCTTTGTCCTGCGCTTCCTTCCTAGCCAAGGGTGCCTGCACAGGAAAAGGTGCAGGTATATTAGTACGATTCGTGCCCTTGTCATTTATTTGTGTTATACCTGGCGCTTCGCCCTGCTGGCTTGTGGCTGGCACTTCTGGTTGCGCACTCTCCTCTGCTGGATCCGGGACTTGCGCAGCTGGTTGCGCTGGCGCTCTTGCGGTTTGCTCTGTTCCTATTGTGCGCCCAGTCCTCAGTGTTATTGCATTGACTCCTCCTTTGGGGTTCTGAATCACTTGCGAAGGCAGGTTGCCATCGCTCTTTTTTAGCTCATATACCGTGGTTGTGATCTGTGATAGCTGCTTTTCAATGGACTCGAACCTCTTGTCATACTTCTCGTCATTTTTGCGTACTGTGTCTGCTAGCTGCCCCACGATATCTTCCAAAGATCGCCTAGGTTGCTGGTTGTTATGTGCTGGTGCGGCGATGCGGTGGATTGTAGGGCGCAGCTTGTTGGGTCTGCTGTGGCGCTCGCTGATCTGTGGACTGCTTCTGGAAGTTGTTCTCCTCCTTCCATCTGAATCCATTTGCTGCCAGTCCAAAGCGCGGCTGATTCTGCCTCGGTGGCCCTCTGTTATCCCATCCTCCAAGAGCATTGACATCTCCAGTTTCTTCAAATAGTGTGGGACATTCATCAGTCTTGTGCTCGGTTGATCTGCAGAATTCACATACCTTTGGCGCAACTGGTTGTGCGCTTTGCGCACTCATCAACTTCTGCAGCATGGCCTTCATTTCCTTGATCTCAGCGCTTGTTTCTACCTGATGCACAGAACGAGTACGACTATTTTCAAGTGTTAGCTGATGTCGTACCTGACCAGCAGAGTCTTCTATCAGCTGCCACGCGTCTTCTGGGTACATGTTGCAAATGTCGCCTCCTGCGCATGCGTTCAATAATCTCAGCTCCATGGGCAGCAATCCATTTAGGAAGTTCTCTATCAGCACATTCTGGGGTAGGCCATGATTGTAGCAGTTGGCCTCTAGCTCCCTGAAACGCTCGTAATACTCTGACAGAGACTCTCCTACGCTCTGCCTTGGCGCGGCCAGTTCCCTCCTGAGTAGCGCGATCTTTGCTGCGGGATAGAATTTATCCAGGAACTTCTTCTGCAGCTGCTCCCATGTGTGAATTGATCCGGCTGGTAAGTTCATCAACCAATGTCTGGCTTTGTCACACAGTGAAAATGGGAATGCCTTCATCTTCAGCGCCTCATCGCTTTCCCCTTCGGTCTTCATGTTCTCGCATATGACTAGGAACTCTCGCACATGCTTGACTGGATTTTCATTGTTCATCCCGTGGAACTTGGGCATGTGATGAATGAGCGAGCTCCTTAGCTCAAAATGACCGTCTGGTGGAAGCACGATGCACCATGGCTGGTTAACAGTGATAGGGGCTGACATCTCGCGCACTGTTCTGCGTCGCGCAGCTTGTCGCGCGGGTGGCGCATTGTACAATTCAGCGGCCATCCTTGCTTCAACCTCGCGCTGCACTTCTTCTCTGAATAGGGCTGCGCGGTTATGTGCCCTTGCTTCTTCCGGGGTTCTGTCCCCCAAGTTGTCTCCTATGACACTGTTATCCTCCATAACCTGTTCTATATCTCAAAGAAAACGAAATTAAAAGATAACTAATGCTGCTGCGTCTGTCAGTGCGCAACTAGAATCTGCGCAGCGTAACTGTTTCAAGGTTGCGCAGGCTGATGGTGATTGCGCGCTGTCAGAAACAACAACAAAAACAAAACAAACAGAAATAACTAGTTACTAAAAGGGAAAAACGTAAACTAACTAGAACTTAGCTGTGTTGCTCCCCGGCAACGGCGCCAAAATTTGATCGCGCGTCGTTGTGCGCGTCAAATTAATTCCTTCCTCTTCCACTAGTACAGCGGTTAAGTAAGGGTCGATCTCCACAGGGAGCAAGTAGTTCAGTTCTAGCCAGTGGCCTACACTTTCGAAGATTGGGGGGTGAGTGAGTGGGTTGCGCAGTGCGCGAGTAAACAGTGGTATCGTAACGCAGGGAATTGCACTAGACGTGCGCAGGCAATAGAGATTAGATACTATGACTATGAGAAGTATCGGCGCAGACAATCCTCTATGAGTGCATTCCTTATCATCGACTCTAAATGTCTATAGCTTGATTTTACTTAAGTTAGTGTCCGGTCAAGGCTTCCTAACATGTGCGCATGTTCCGATCAAAGTTCATGTGCTATTAATTCTTGCACTAGACCTAAACAACTACGAATCCGATCAAGGTAGTAATTGCCTATCCTAGCGCGTTACTCCTAGTTGGCACCGTCAGGATATTCAGCTAGTTTAACAGACAACAACAAGCAACAAGAGTAAGATTGCGGTTCAAGGCTTCCCCTACTCATGCAACAAGCTGCCAGCAATGTGCACAGAATTAATATAAGCAAGCAAGCTATGCATTAAGCGCAAGTCTCAAAGGAAATACTCATAGATTCATGTCCAACCGATACTAAGCGTTTAGCTAGACATGCTAGTGATAAACATCATAGAATAGTAAAATAAGGTCTAATGTATCTGAGAAACAAGTAGTAAATAGTGCGTGCAGTACGTCTCTCGGCTGGCGCAGTCGGCTGGCGCAAGTCCTCTCAACAAGTTCGTGTGTTTTCCAGATTGCCGCTCTCTCGCTCTCTCGTGGCCCTCTGATGTGGGGTGTTGCCTCTCTGTGTGTCTCCTGATTGATCTCTGAATAATCGATCCCTTTTAACCCTAGCCTCCTTCTCTTCTTTATATACTGCTCTGAGGCTCGCTCTTGGCAACTTCCAAATCTGGTCGTGTCAGGATTTGGAAACATCATCATCTGCGCCTGGCGCACGGTATGTGCGTAGCGCAATCGGTTGGCGCACCGTGGTCAACTCAGCCAATTTCTTCTGTTTGTGCCGCTAGCTCCGCAGGCTGTGTGATGCGCGTCCTAAACGCTGCCTGTTAGCGCGTATCCGACTTAGGCCCTTGTTTTGCCCTGAAATACAAAAACACTGGAAACCAGTAACCTTGTACACAAAATAATGCGAACAAGCATAGGGATATGATCCAAACAATGCGTATAAATAGGCTCTATCACTACCACATTCTGAGGGATCTGGAATACAGAAAGAAGCTTGATCCCAAGAGTGACGTGGGCATGTTCTTGGGATACTCAGTAAACAGCCGGGCATATCCTGTCTACAATGAAAGGAAAAAAACTATAATGGAATCCATTACTGTTGTTGTCAATGATGTTGAAGAAGAGACACCCACCAACTTCGAAGATGAAGACTCAGACACTGAAACGGTTCATATGAGACAGAACAGGAGTGAAAAAGAACTAGTTATAGCGGATGCTACAACAGAGGCTAATGCAGAAAATCTAGATCAACACACGGATAGTTGACAATCGTATTTTTAACCCTTTATAGATGTCAGATATAAGTTTCAGGGGTCAAATTGTAGTCAAAAACAATTTATAGACCTTGGTAAGCCAAGGGTCGATCCTAGGAATAGGCGCGTGAATATACCGGCTAGCAAACAATATGTTCAGCTACTTCTAATAGAAATTCCGGATTTACTCTAATTATCCTAATTGTCCTAATTAATACAACTAACGCTTCATGCAATCAGTCACACCATATAGTCATGCAAAATAGCTTTGGAAATAACCTAAACTGACATCAGATGAGCCGCCCATTCACGGATCATCACCTGAATTAATCTACACAATTGAACGCCGCCCAATCATGGATTATCAACAGTTTCGATTTATTAGACACAAAGGGTTCCAGACAAAATATGTCAACTCTCCTATCGATTCATGTACTAACAATATAACTACCATGTCTCGACATCAATCCTATTTGTTCTAGTTAACTACCTCAGACCCATTCATCTTTTTGGCATCTAACCGATTTTCGTTCTAACATGCAGTCATCCCAATCAATGATCAACAATGGTAAACGATAGAATGAAGCATAGTAGAATTGAAAACATAAACTTGCATTAGACTAAAACTGATGTTTGTACAAATCACATGAAATCATATTACAAGCATGGGATCCGTAGGATCCCAGAACTAAATAAACTACTCGTTATTCATCGGGATTACTACCAATATAAGAATGAAGAGAATAAAAAACGAAGAACCCGTGACGACGATCTTCACTCCCAGCTATCCTCTTCTCTCTTGCCTTCGTTCTCCAAAATCGTCCAATTCCTCGGAACGAGCCCTCGATTTCTATTTATATGAAAATCAATTGGACTAATTTTTAAAATTGATTTGCGGCCCGGTTTGGTGCCAAACCGGCGGTTTCAGTGTTCAAACCGCCGGTTCTATGTTGAACCGGCCCTTCTCAGAGAATCATGAAATTTTGCCTTTGGGGCCGATTTGACCAATGAACCGGCGGTTCTTACTTGAACTGGGCTAATGTTCACTCAGCACTGTAAATCTGACTTGTCTTGCATTTTTGACCATCTAAACCTTCGAATTACGTCTTGCTGTAAACTACAATGTTGTAGGCCTTAGAGTTAGCTTTCCAACAAGATATAGCATGCCTGAATCGGATAAGGATCATGTTCTCGGAAAGCCTTTGATGACGAATAGGTCAATCTGCCCAGATTTGGTCTGTATTCGTTTGAATCTTTGTGTTTTGCCTTATTTTGCTCCAAACGAACTACAAATTCTCAATTTAATATAACTTGACCTGAAATGAGAGTAAAGTGGTGAAAACACAATGAAAAGTTCGGGAGAGGAGCGAAATTCATCATCGAATGAAGCGAATAATCTGTAAGAAATCAACCGATCAAAACACTCCACACTTAGAATTTGTTCGTCCCGAACAAATATAAAATGTATAATGAGCAGCAGAGAAACTCAGTGCAAGTACCAATCAAGTTCATGCGATCTACACTAACTAAACTAATATCCTAAGATACGCAAGTCCTAACTCACTTTCGTAGGAATCACGGATGCATTTAGCATATGCATCAAGCCTTTAAACCCCTAGGCTACCCTAGTGGACGAGTTTTAGTCTCGTGAAAGTTTTCAGAAGAGGGAATACCCACAAATCCCTAATGCAGGTACCCTATATGAATAAATGAAATGGGTGCTCAAAAGTGACAGCATTATTGCAACAATCTCAAACTAATGCGCTAAGCCAACATCCAAGTCAAACTATCTTTAAATGAGTTTTCAAACCTTCATAGTTCAAACAAGATGTTGCACTCAAACAAGTCGGTATCAAAGCCATCAAATGACTAACCACATGTCTTAACATCTTTTTCAAGCTATGCATCCGAAACATAAATCCAGGTTACACAAAACATGCCCGCCATTCACCTATGCTATCTAGGGATAGTCGACAGGCTCTTGGCGCAAAGCTCATTCTCAAGTCTTAAAGTCCAGACTTTATAACTGAAGAGGAGCTTGGCTTGGCATTTTACGAAAATTGCATAAGCAAGTCAATGATTCCGTGCAATCACAATGATCGTTCCTTAACTCATCTTAATACATGATGCAATCACACACAATAAACAAGTGGTATAATACACAATGTCAAGCTTAAGGTGGAGTTTCTAATGGCCTTCGGCCTTATTATGCTCAAGGAGAAACTTTTCTTCCATTCCTTTGCATTTTATTTCTCCTTTTTTTTCATACATATTTTTTGTTGGGGCCTATTTTGACGTTCTTTTTGTCCCTCTCATTCGAGGGACTCCACACTTAAAGCTTGACAAAGTATAAAAAGTGAAGGTGGGTGTGTGTGAGTAACAACATACACAAGAATACATAATAAGAGAACTAAAGTCACCGGGAATCACAAACAATGCTTAAGTTTTCAAAAAACATTAATTAAGACCGGTGTCTACAAGTATCAAGTTCGAAGCATGCTTTCAAAAGTGTATGGGACATATGATAGATAAAATATAGTAATAATATTAACTCCAAAGAATACACACTCGAACGAACTATTTCAGATTTTAAACACAAACTCAAATAGGATGAACAGATAACCGGCGTAGCTCATAAAGCGTGAGAAAGTTAACAACAAGTCATAGATAATTTGAGCGTGCAAGTGTTCTTAAACTAACATGCCTATCAACCTAACTAAAATGCAATACATGGCAAGAGTGATTATGCGCTCTAAACACTCCACATTTAAGAGAAAGCTTAGTCTCTAAGCGATAAAAATAGAAATATAAATCAACCAGAAAAAGAACTAAACACTTAAATTGAGAGCACATAAATCACACATCATGTCATGTAATGCACAAATTTAGCTAACCAAAACAAATATAAAAACTTACAAAACGGGTTACTTCCTGTCAAGGCCTAGTTTAACGTCTTGGCAAGACTCAGCAAAGCGCCCAATAAAAATCACTCGCGAGAAGTCCTTTGCTAGAATCCCTTCTCGCAGGGCCTTTAATGCTCAAAGGTGCTATTCCACCTTCAAATCCCATTTGAATTTATGTCCATCAAGTGCTATATGGACGTTGAATTGACAGTCCAATCCCTTTATAAATATTAGGCCCTTGAGAACCAAGGGATTGTAGGAGCTTCTTCTCTGCAGTTTCAAAAAATATGGCAAGAACCTTAGAAACTTGTCCGACAGTGGTGCAAGAAGACATACATCTTCACTACATGCTCCATATCCAATTGGCATGCTTCCTGTGAGTTCTTCAGTTAGTAACTCAGATGCCAATGTCTCATGACTTTCCTTCACTATCACATCTATATGTATGCGAGGATCTTCTTTAGTCAAATTCTGATATATATCAACGAAGTCCTCATAAGTTTGAATTTATGGCGGCTCAAAGTGCTCCATCTCTTCCACTACATCACCATGTTCATTCACATCATTGGAAAATAAGGGTGAAGGAGAAAATGCTTCATTAACATGAACTTCTTGATGGCTGGCCACTTCCATCTCGACGTCATTGTCTATGAATTCCTTGGTTGCCCCCGGTTCTCTTGCTGCTAAGCTTTCTTGCTGTGCAATCTAATTTTCCAGCATTCGGTTCTTAATAGCAAGCTGCTCCACTGACTTTGTCAAAGTTGGCAAGTTTTGTGTCAATTTCTTGATGATGTTTGCTGTAATGTGCCAAAAAATTAGCGAGCATGGACTCCACTCTTGATGTCTCAATGTTCTGAGGTTGGGTCTGCTGATATTGTGCGTCTCCATAGTAGTGCTCTCTCAACAGTGGATGATGGTTTCTTTCCCAATTTTGCTCATAACATTGAATCCATTGTCAATCATTGTTCCAAGATAGAGTATAATGAGGTGTTGAAAAGTGTTGCTCGTCCCATGAGTTTTCTCCACTCGGATACATGCCTTGTTGATTGTATGAATACATCCTCGCAATTCAAGATAAACATATGATTAGTGAAGGATAAAATTAAAATAAAAAATGGAATAATCCTGAATTATGTATGCTAAAAACTAATAACACATTTAGAAATGGCGTCATTTTGACAATCGTATTTTTAATCCTTTATAGATGTCAGATATAAGTTTCAGGGGTCAAATTGTAGTCAAAAACAATTTATAGACCTTGGTAAGCCAAGGGTCGATCCTAAGAACAGGCGCGTGTATATACTAGCTATCAAACAATATGTTCAGCTACTCCTAATAGAAATTCCGGATTTATTCTAATTATCCTAATTGTTCTAATTACTATAACTAACGGTTGATTCGATCAGAGAAAGTAATTCCAAGATCAAACTTCACCCATGCTCGCAACACGATTCATGCAATCAGTCACACCACATAGTCATGCACAATTTGGAAATAACCTTGATGACGCAGTATGGCAGTGTTTGACAAAACCAGCACAAGTGAACAAGCAGCTGAACAAGATGCTGCTATAGCCAGAGTCTAGCATATGTGAACAAGATCAGTGAACAAGGAGCTGCTATAGCTGGAGGCTGCTATAGCAGGAGCTTGTTCAGAAGTGCTGTAGCGTCTGTCCGAAGCAGTAGAAACCTGGGTCCTTGGAATGAGGGAGTGGCAGTCCTTCTAAGAGCATCAGAGGAGTTTCTGAGTTGCTACAGAGAATATTCCACTAGAGATTCCCAGCTAAAGAAGAAGATTTGATTGTAGAAGATTAGATTTGCCAATCAAATCTAATCTCCTACAAATTGGGGGGTTTTTGCTTTTGGAGCTATAATCTGATAATGATGGAAGTGGGTGCTCATATATAAAGAAGACTCTTCAGAGAAATGAAGATTGATCGAAGAAGAGTGAAGAGAGCAAGAACACACACAGAATTCCGAGAGAGTATTTTTGGTGTGCGAACAAGATCTTTGATTATCACCGAGAGCAGAGCGTGAGCGCAGAGATGTGGTGCCAGAAGCAGAAGGTGATCAGGACTTGAGTAGTCTGATCCAAGCTTGATCAGGAAGCCAACTCAGAGCAGAGAGTGCTTGTTGGTTGATCAAGGGCAGCCGCAGAAGAACTGGCGGGTGAGTGACTCGGTCAAGTGTCTGGCGGCAGTGCTCGCTAGTGACAGGAGGTCACTGAGTGAGGGGGAGTATTCCAGAGTGTGCAGTGCTCGTGGAATCATTCGAATGGCTCAGCGGAAGGCTTCGGAGCGACGCGGACGGTTTGTGCATCGGCTGTGTGCTACAGCAGATGCTATAGCAACCCTGCAGAATCTGACTATTGTTTAGAATAGGTTGAGTTTCGAGGAGACACTAGCTATTCTAGATAGATATCAGTAGAGGTTGTATACACAAGTCAGAGCCTGTTCTGATTGTGTTCGTGGATCCACTTACGGTTTAGTAGCATAAGTTGTGTGGAGTTGTAACCGTGTGTAGTTTGAGACCTTCGTGATTAGTGGATTGAAGACTAGAGTTCAGTCCTCCCCAGACGTAGGCAGTTGGCCGAACTGGGTGAACAAACATTTGTCATTGTTCATTCTTGCTGAAACAGTTTCCTGGTGAACAAGAGTGTGCTGCAGCAACTGCTTGTTCACGAATCTGTTTAAGAGGCGCTGCGAATTTCAATTGGTATCAGAGCGGGAGCTCAACACACAGAGTAAAAGATTCTACATCGCCTCTAAAGAACTCAAGGAACAATGAAGGAAGGACAGAGCACGAGAAGACCTCCATTGTTGGAAGAAAGCAACTATGGATATTGGAAGGCTAGGATGAAAGCCTTTCTCAAAGCCATTGATTAGAAGGCCTGGAGAGCTATCGTGGTCCAGTGGTCTCCTCCAAAACCATGGATGAACAGGGAGTTATAAGGATAAAACCTGAAGATTAATGGACTGCTGAAGAGGGAGCTGCAGCAACTGGTAATTCAAAGGCTCTGAATGCTATTTTTGCTGCGGTTGATGATAACAATTTCAGGTTGATATCCAACTGTGATATGGCCAAGCAAGCTTGGGAAATCCTGCAAACTGCCCATGAAGGACTTGATAAAGTAAAGCTGTCAAGATTACAGATTATTGCTCCGCAGTTTGAGAATCTGAGAATGCTAGAAGAGGAGACGATCGCTGAGTTCAATGCAAAACTTCGTGACCTGGCAAATGAAGCCCATGAGCTTGGAGAACCTATCCCTGAAGAGAAGCTGATTAGGAAGGTCCTCAGATCGTTACCCACAAGATTTGACATGAAAGTGACAGCCATTGAAGAAGCTCAAAATGTCAGACACATGAGGCTGGAGGTTGGATCCCTCAAACAATTTGAGATGAAGCAGATTAAAGAAGAGCCCACTCCTAAGGATAAGAATATAGGACTGAAGGCAGAAACAGAAGTGAAGAAGCCAGCTCCAGATGATCAGCTGAGTATGCTAGTAAAAAACCTTGGAAAACTCCTGAAGAACATGGACTCAAGAACTGGGCAAAGCTCATCCTCACGGAAACAATTCAGAAGGGATGGAGAAAATAAAAGGAGAGGGAAGGAACCTGCTCAGAATGAAGATGAGAAGAAAGAAATGAGAAAGGGTGTTCAATGCTGAAATTATGAAGGGTATGGACATATTGAGGCTGACTGTCCGAGCAAACCCCTCAAAAACTCAGAGAAGAAGGATAACAAGTCCCTGACAGCTAAGTGGAGTGACTCTGAGAAAAGTGAAGAAGAAAATTGCGTTGTGTTAACCAGTGTGTCAGATTTCAACCACAAAGAGTTAATAAAGAATGAATTATACTATTGGGTTGTCGTGTCCGAAAGTGAAGACGAGGAGGACTCAACTGTCAGCCTAATTGACTATCTGGGAGAGATACTTAAACAGTGTGAGGAAGCTCTGCAAACGAATCAAGCCTTGACTGACAAAGTCAAGCTACTGGAAGAAGAACGTGGACAATTTCTCTCCTCATCTAACAGACAAGTCACCATACTAAAAAGGGAAGACACAGGAAGCCAAGTCACTGACATTGGCGTCTCTCTAGCAACAGCAAAGGCAGCCGAACCTCAGAAAAATATCCTGGATGAAATTCTTTCATATCAAAGACTTGGAAAAGGAAGAACGAGGCTCGGATACACTGGTGAAGAAAGCTCTAGAGGAACAGTCTTCATAAAAGCCTCGGATGCTATGATATATGATCATGAAAAATTAGATGTTTGTCCAAAACCTGCAGAGGAAGACGGAACCAAACACTTGAACAAGAAGATGCTACAGCACCTGATGCATCATCCATCTGTAACAAAGCCAGAGCCTCAGAATAAAAAGAGTTCATGCACAAATAATTATGGTCGGGAGAAAGGCAATCAGAAGATACCCTCGAACTTGAAGCGGCAACAGAGAACCCAAAGAACTTTCATTGCTGAAAAAAGGGGAACAAAACCCAGGGCCAACACATGTTGTATAAAATATCCTTGCCCAGTAGATCCCGGAAATGCTCATTACTGGAAAGAACCACGAAGGAGTATTGCAAAGATTGCTGTACCAGCCCAATGGAATGAAAAAAACAGGAGAAAGCCACAGAAGATACAGGTGTGAAGACCCAAATGTGAAAAACGAAAAGACGGGAGTCTTGAGGGTCAGAAGAGGAGGAAATCAAGACAAACCCAAGTATGGGTGAAGAAACAATCATCAGAGCCTCATGAGGATCCTCCCTACAAATAAGTCATCCGGAATGAGTAGGAGAACCAGCTCATGTCTGCTATAGCAACCTGGCCGGTAAAAGCTTGTTCAAATGCCTTGGTTGCTAAAAGATAGAAGAGATCACATGCAGAGTCTGAAAGAGAAAGAAAAGCAGCAGGTAAATCAAATTCTAGGGTAAAATCAGTTGAAGGCGCTTCCCCCAAATCGTTGCTGATCAACTCTCCCATGTGCTCCTCTCATTCTCTACAAACCCGCAACCATGGTAAAAACGCGAGGCCTGAAGAAAAACCTGGCAGCAGCACGGCAAGAAAGAACCGAAAGGAGGTCCAAGTTCCGCAATGAAGCTCCTTCTCAGCATTTGGACTTGGTGGTATGGGAGCCCGCACCTCTTCCTGTGTCACACAACACTTCTTCTCCCCAAAGAGGAACCTCGCAGAAAAGGAGACGTCTAGTTCATGACAAGGAGCCTGCTACCAGCGCTGCAGTTGTGGCTGAAGAGGAAGTACTTGAAGAACCCTCAAGGGAAGTACAAGATGCAGAGAATGCTGAGGTGGGCCATACTGTAGAAAGCTACAGAACACTTTTCACATCCCCAGGTATAGAAGGAGAAGGGGAGGAGATGGAAGCTGATCTCCCTGAACAAGAATCTGCTACAGCACATGCTCCTCCTCCTTCGGACAAAGGAAAAGCACCAATCATCATTACTGATACCAGTAGTGGAGAAGTGGAGTCCAGTGAAGAAGAGGAGTCCAGTGAGGATGCTACAGGTGAACCTTCGGAGAGAAGACCTGTGGGTCAGAAGTCCAGCGAAGGAGATGTCACAACAGCAGTCACTGTCGGGGGAATATGGTTCAGAAACAGGAATGTCTCTCGATCCTGGAGCTCAGCAGAGAGGAAGCACATTGTTCCTGAAAAGAGGCTGGATTTAGAGAAATACAAATCTTCAGCAATCATCCAAATTCTAACTGAGGTAAATCTTCTGAAATCCCTAACCTATCCTTACAGATACAATAGCCGATTAGTTAGGGAGTTTATAGTAAACATGGAAGAGAAGTTTGGACAAGAGGGTGGAGATGAGTATGGGAAAAGCTGGGTCAGGGGTAAGCTGGTACTGGTTACCTCAGAAAGAATAGATGAATTCTGTGGGATTGATAGTGATGCCAGAGAGCCCACAAATGTCAAACGGGAGGTTTTGGCCAAGGTTCTCACAGGAGGTGTGTGTCAATCTTGGGAAGGACCAAACCTCAGTGCATCTGAACTCACCTCTATGTATGCTCTGCTATACAATCTGGGGATTAGGAACTAGATCCCCAGCTCTCACAGGGGAAAGGTAAGCAAACCCTTTGCTGACCTCTTGCACTCGGTCGGGAAAAGGAGAAGAATCAGCCTGGGGAGTTTGATGTTTCCTCAGATTGCTGCACATGCTGGCAGCTCTTCTGCCAGCAAACCCATTGTGCTGCCCTCTCTTATCTATTGTATGTTGGCCTCTCAGCATCCAGAGCTCGGGGAGATCTCTGAAGTAATGTCTGAGAAGCTGCAGGTGTTTACAGTTGATCACAAGCTGTTCAAGGGAAAACATGCAGTTGACATAGCTCAAGAGGATTCTCTTCTGACAGTCTCGACTGATCCAATTCTTCTCAGGGAAACCTTGCCTACTGCCTCTTCCATTGATGCTGCCCTCCGAGCCAGAATTGTGAGCCTCCTGAAATCAAAACTAATGAGTTTGGAGGCTGAAGCCAAACGAAGGGACATCAGGCGTGCTCAACTCAGAAGTGTTCTTAAAGACTTGGAGTATCCGGAGGATGGAGGACAGGCCCCTTGAGCATCAGTGCCAAAAAGGGGGAGAGCAAGAAGCTGCCAGAGCCACTGATGAGCCAATGATGAACGCCACTGATGAACACTTTTTTTTTTGCCCTGCGTGGCCAAGCTAAGGCCGAATGTGGCCACCACTCATTCTTACTTTGATATGTTTTTAGTTTCATTTGCTTGTTCATAGAAGTATTCATCTGCGGCCTAGGGTTTTTTCAAAATGCCAAGGGAGAGATTGATGACGCAGTATGGAAGTGTTTGACAAAACCAATACAAGTGAACAAGCAGCTGAACAAGATGCTACTATAGCTAGAGTCCAGCATATGTGAACAAGATCAGTGAACAAGGAGCTGCTATAGCTGGAGGCTGCTATAGCAGGAGCTTGTTCAGAAGAGCTGTAGCGTCTGTCCAACGCAGCAGAAACCTGGGTCTTTGGAATGAGGGAGTGGCAGTCCTTCTAAGAGCATCAGAGGAGTTTCTGAGTTGCTACAGAGAATATTCCACTAGAGATTCCCAGCTGAAGAAGAAGATTTGATTGTAGCAGATTAGATTTGCCAATCAAATCTAATCTCCTACAAATTATGGGGTTTGTGCTTTTGGAGCTATATCTGATAATGATGGAAGTGGGTGCTCATATATAAAGAAGACCCTTCAGAGCAATGAACATTGATCGAAGAAGAGTGCAGAGAGCAAGAACACACACAGAATTCCGAGAGAGTATTTTTGGTGTGCGAACAAGATCTTCGATTATCACCGAGAGCAGAGAATGAGCGCAGAGCTGTGGTGACAGAAGCAGAAGGTGATCAGGACATGAGTACTCTGATCCAAGCTTGATCTGGAAGCCAATTCAGAGCAGAGATTGCTTGTTGGTTGATCATGGGCAACAGCGGAAGAACTGACGGGTGAGTGACTCGGTCGAGTGTCTGGCGACAGTGCGAGCTCGTGGAATCGTTCGAACGGCTCAGCGGAAGGCTTCGGAGCGACGCGGACAGTTTGTGCATCAGTTGTGTGCTACAACAGATGCTATAGAAACCCTGCAGAATCTGAGTATTGTTTAGAATAGGCTGAGTTTCCAGGAGACAGTAGCTATTCTAGATAGATATCAGTAGAGGTTGTAGACACAAGTCAGAGCTTGTTCTGATTGTGTTCGTGGATCCACTTAAGGTTTAGTAGCATAGGTTGCGTGGAGTTGTAACCGTGTGTACTTTGAGACCTTCGTGATTAGTGGATTGAGGACTGGAGTTCAGTCCTCCCCAGACGTAGGCAGTTGGCCGAACTGGGTGAACAAACATTTGTCATTATTCATTCTCGCTGAAATAGTTTCCTGGTGAACAAGAGTATGCTGCAGCAACTGCTTGTTCACGAATCTGTTTAAGAGGCGCTGGGAATTTCAAACCTAAACTGACATCAGATGAGCCGCCCATTCAAGGATCATCACCTGAATTAATCTACACTATTGAACGCAGCCCAATCACGGATGATCAACAGTTTCGATTTATTAGACACAAAGGGTTCCAGATAAAATATGTCAACTCTACTATCGATTCATGTACTAACAATATAGCTACTATGTCTCGACATCAATCCTATTTGTTCCAGTTAACTGCCTCAGACCCATTCATGTTTTTGGCATCTAACCTAGTTTCGTTCTAACATGCAGTCATCCCAATCAATTATCAATAACGGTAAAAACGATAGAATGAAGCATAATAAAATTGAAAGTATAAACTTGCATTAGACTAAAATTGATGTTTGTACAAATCACATGAAATCAGATTACAAGCATGGGATCCGTAGGATCCTAGAACTAAATAAACTACTCGCTATTCATCGGGATTACTACCAATACAAGAATGAAGAGAATAAAGAACGAAGAACCCGTGACGACGATCTTCACTCCCAGCTATCCTCTTCTCTCTTGCCTTCGTTCTCCAAAATCGTCCAACTCCTCGGAACGAGGCCTCGATTTCTATTTATATGAAAATCAATTGGGCTGATTTTCAAAATTGATTTGCGGCCCGGTTTGGTGCCAAACCGGCGGTTTCAGTGTTCAAACCGCCGGTTTAACTTATGAAATTCGCAGCGCCTCTTAAACAAGCAGTTGCTGCAGCACACTCTTGTTCCTCCGGAAACTATTTCAGCAAGAATGAACAAGGACAAATGTTTTTTCACCCAGTTCGGCCAATTGCCTACGTCTGGGCAGGACTGTTCTCAGTCCTCAATCCACTAATCTCAAGGGTCTCCAAGTACACGCGGTTACAACCCACGCAACCTATACTACTCAGCCTTAGGGGGATCCTCGAACACAATTAGAACAGGCACTGACTTGTGTCTGCAAACCCTCTACTGATATCAATCTAGAATAGCTACTGTCTCCTCGAAACTCAGCCTATTCTACTGAAAACTCAGATACTGCAGGGTTGCTATAGCATCTGTTGTAGCACAAAGCTGATGCACAAACTGTCCGCGTCGCTCCAAGCCTTTTGCTGAGCCGTTCGAACGATTCCACGAGCGCTGCACCCTCTGGAATACTCCCCCTCACTCAGTGACCGCCTGTCACTAGCAAGCACTGCCATCCAGACACTCGACCGAGTCACTCACCCGTCAGTTCTTCCGCGGCCGCCCTTGATCAACCAACAAGCACTCTATTCTCTGAATTGGCTTCCAGATCAAGCTTGGATCAGACTACGCAAGTCCTGGTCACCTTCTGCTTCTGTCACCGCAGCTCTGCGCACACGCTCTGCTCTCGGTGAAGATCGAAGATCTCGTTCTCACACCAAAAATACTCTCTCGGAATTCTGTGTCTTCTTGCTCTCTGCGCTCTTCTTCGATCGATCTTCATTGCTCTGAAGGGTCTTCTTTATATAGGAGCACCCACTTCCATCATTATAGCTCCAAAAGCCAAAACCCCTAATTTGTAGGAGATTAGATTTGATTGGCAAATCTAATATACTACAATCAAATCTTCTTCTTCAGCTGGGAATCTCTAGTGGAATATTCTCTGTAGCAACTCAGAAACTCCTCTGATGCTCTTAGAAGGACTGCCACGCCCTCTTTCCAAAGAACCAGGTTGCTGCTGCTCGGACAGACGCTACAGCTCTTCTGAACAAGCTCCTGCTATAGCAGCCTCCAGCTGTAGCAGCTCCTTGTTCATGATCTTGTTCACATATGCTGGACTCTGACTATAGCAGCATCTTGTTCAGCTGCTTGTTCACTTGTGCTGGTTTTGTCAAACACTGCCATACTACGTCATCAATCTTCCCCTGGGCATTTTGACAAAACCCCGTTGAAAGTTTCAATTCAAATCCTCCGGTAACTCCCTACCATCTCCCTACCCTTTTTCTCCTCCTTTTTGGAACAAGTGACAAGGGGAAGTTCCTGGCTATCTCAGGCAGGCAACACACATAGCCCTAGAGAGGATCTCAGGTCTTCGAATCGGACTGCGTCTAGAGGTTTCGTGAAGATATCAGCAAGATGTTTGGCCGACACAGCATGCTGGAGACCAATGATTTTCTTTTCCACCAGATCACGGATGAAGTGATGTCGAATGTCAATGTGTTTGGTTCTGCTCTGCTGAACAGGGTTCTTGGAGATGCTGATAGCACTCATGTTGTCACAGTAGAGAGTCATTTCACCTTGATCGAGTCCATACTCACCCAGCATTTGCTTCATCCACAGCATCTGTGCACAGCAGCTCCCGGAAGCTATGTATTCTGCTTCAGCTGTAGATAGTGAGATGTTGTTTTGTTTTCTACTGAACCAGGACACCAGGTTGTTTCCCAGGAAGAAGCAGCCTCCAGAAGTGCTCTTCCTATCCTCAGAACATCCTGCTCAGTCCGCATCACTATATCCTACCAGGTTTGCATTCGTATCCTTAGTATACCATAACCATAGGACACAGTACCTCCAACATACCGAATGATTCGCTTGACCAGCTGCAAGTGACTATCTTTGGGGCAAGCATGAAATCTAGCACATACTCCTACTGCAAAGGAGATGTCAGGACGACTGGCAGTCAGGTACAGTAAGCTCCCAATCATACTCTGTATATAGTCTGACTCACTTCCACTCCATGTTCATCTTTGATGGCTTTGACATGAGTGGCAGCGGGCGTTCGTTTATGACTGGCTTTATCTAGCTGAAATTTCTGCACAAGATTCTTGCTGTACTTGCTTTGTGCAATAAAATACGACAGTTCCAATAAATTTCTGCACAAGATTCTTCTTTCTGAGTAATCTCCAGACCAAGGAAATACGACAGTTCTCCAACCATGCTCATTTTGAATTCTTTTAGCATGTGATCCTCAAACTGCTTCACCAGGTACTGAGACTTCGATCCAAAGACAATGTCATCCACATATATCTGCGCAATGATCACATCCGGCTTGGTTCTTTTTACAAATAAAGTTTTGTCAGCTCCCCCTCTTTTGTAACCATGGTTTTCAAGAAAGACTGTCAGCCGCTCGTACCATGCTCGAGGAGCCTGTTTAAGCCCATACAGAGCTTTCTTCAGTTTGTACAAGTGCTTCGGGTGATGAGGATCTTCAAAACCTTTTGGCTGGGCAACATACACTTCTTCAGAGAGGTCTCCATTCAGGAATGCTCTTTTGACATCCATTTGATATAGTTTAAATCCAAGGAAGCAAGACATAGCTAGGAGCAGTCTGATGGCCTCCAGAAGAGCAACTCGGGCAAAAGTTTCTTCGAAATCTTCCCCTCAATTTGAGTGTATCCTTGAGCAACAAGTCTGGCTTTGTTTCTTGTGATGTTTCCCTTTTCATCAGTTTTGTTTTTGAAGATCCACTTGGTGTCTTTAATGTTTACTCGTTTAGGTCTGTCCACCAAGTCCCAAACATCGTGTCTTTTGAACTCTGCTAGTTCTTCCTGCATAGCTATCATCCAGAATTCGTCACTCATAGCTTCCTTGAAGTTCTTCGGTTCTATACTGGATAGAAAGCAGGTATTGAGTTAAGCGGTGCTTCTAGTTCTCCTTCTTTCTGTCGGGTCTCCAATCACATTGGTCAGTGGATGATTCTTCTGAATCTTCTTTGGAGGCTGCCTTGATGGTGGATCATGAGTCTCATTATTCTGTTCTTCATGCAAGCTCTCTAATTGTTCATCTGGACTTTCTGCTTCAGCACTTGCTGTAGCATCCTCTGGAGCCGAAGTGTGTTCACTTCTGCTCTAACTGGCAGAGGCATCTTCAATGTCAGAGTCTTCATCGTCAAGGACAGTGGAAGAGATTTCTTCAACATCGTTGACTACTACATTTATGGATTCCATCACTGTCTTTGTCCTCTAATTGTACACTCGATATGCCCTGCTGTTCATTGAATATCCCAGGAAGAATCCAGCATCGCTCTTTGGATCAAGCTTCTTTCTGTACTCCCGATCTTTCAAAATGAAGCAGTCACTTCCAAAGGTGTGAAAGTATTTAACTGTGGGCTTCTTCTGATTCCAGAGTTCATAGCAAGTCTAGTTGGTTCCTTTGCGTATAGTGACTCTGTTGATGATGTAGCATGCGGTGTTCATTGCCTCGACCCAGAATCTTAGGGGAACCCTCTTGGCATGAATCATGACTCTGGCCATTTCTTATATTGTCCGATTCTTTCGTTCCACTACACCATTCTGGTGAGGAGTGATGGGAGAAGAATACTGGTGTGAGATACCCCTTTGACGACAGAACTCATCAACTGCTTCGTTTTCAAACTCCCTACCATGATCACTGCGGATGTTGGTGATTCTAAGATTTTTCTGTTGCTCTAGTCGGGACACCAAAGAGACTATGACTTTTACAGTATCCGATTTCTCCCTGACAAAATCAATCCAAGTAAATCGGGTATAGTCATCAACACAGACGAAAGCATATCTTTTCCTCCCCACACTCTCAACTTCCATCAGACCCATCAGGTCCATGTGTATCAACTGGAGCGGTCTGGTTGTATTTGTATCTTTAACTTTCGGCTGTGAAGCCTTTTTCTGTTTCCAAATCTGACTATCCCCACAGATGGAGCTTGTCTCGCCTTTATTCAGCGGTATTCCTCTGAGTAACCCTTCTGTTGCAATTTTCTTCAGAATCCTCAGGTTGACATGACCCATCCTTCTATGCCAGAGATTCATCTCCTCTGCATTAGTCAGCATGCATCTTGGTGAAAGAGAGTTTGTGCCTTCTTTGAGAAGATAGCAGTTGCTTTTTGATCTGTCCCCCTCTATTATACATTCTCCAGCTTTGTTGAAGACTTTGCATGAATCTTTCGTAAACCTCACCTGTTGGGTGCCATCACACAGCTGGCTAATGCTTATGAGGTTCACCTTCAGTCCTTCCACCAGCATGACATTGCTTAGTTCGGGAATCCCTTCAACTGGCAGTGTTCCCTTTCCTAGAACTCTTCCAAACTTCACATGTTGTTCTAAGCAGGGAGTTATATTCTTCAAGAAGGATCGTTCTCCCGTCATATGCCGCGAGCAGCCACTGTCAAAATACCAGCTAACCTTGTTCGAGGAACTTGCTGTGCTGACAAGAGCAAGATGCTGAGTTCTCCCATATTTGTGCTTGGTTGTTTTTCTGGCTGACCCCATTCTGTGATATGCTGATGGACAGTTCCTCTTAATGTGACCTTTGAGCCCGCAGCTATAGCATCTTTTATACTTTAATAGTGTCTTGACATGGTGATACAGGGATTGCTGTAGCAGGAGCTGATCCATCCTACCTTGTCTTTTTCTGCCTTTCCTGACTGATCTGTATCTGACCATGTTGCATTCATCTTCACTCAGATCTGTCTCGTCTTCACTTCCGCTGGCAGAAAAAGCATTTTTCTGCTCGGCCTTCTTCATTGGTTTGCTAGTACAGTCGGCTTGTCGATGACCATATCCTTCACAGTTCCAACACTTCATGCCCTTTCTTCTGTCTCTCTTTTCATCATTATTTTGAGCAGATTCCTTCCCTCTCCTTTGATTTCCCCCACCTCTTCTGAATTGTTTTCATGTGGATGAGCTTTGCCCAGTTCTTGAGTCCATGTTCTTCAGAAGTTTCCCAAGGTTCTTTACTATCATACTTAGCTGATCATCTGGAGCTGGCTTCTTCACTTCTGTTTCTGCCTTCAGTCCTATATTCTCCTTAGGGGTAGGCTCTTCTTTAACCAGTTTCATCTCGAATTGTTTGAGGGATCCAACCAATTCTTCCAGCCTCATGTGTTTGACATTTTGAGCTTCTTCAATGGCCGTCATTTTCATGTCAAATCTTGTGGGTAACGATCTGAGAACCTTCCTAATCAGATTCTCTTCAGGAATAGGTTCTCCAAGAGCATGGGCTTCATTTGCCAGGTCACACAGTTTCGCATTGAACTCAGTGATCATCTCCTCATCTAGCATTCTCAAATTTTCAAACTGCGTAGCAATAATCTGTAATCTTGACAGCTTTACTCTATCAGTTCCTTCATGGGCAATTTGCAGAATTTCCCAAGCTTGTTTGGCCATATCACAGTTTGATATCAACCTGAAATTGTTAGCATCAACCGCAGCAAAGATAGCATTCAGAGCCTTTGAATTACTAGTTGTTGCAGCTCCCTCTTCAGCAGTCCATTGTTCTTCAGGTTTTATCCGTGTAACTCCCTGTTCATCCATGGTGATCGGCGGAGACCACTGGACCACGATAGCTCTCCAGGTCTTCTCATCAATGGCTTTGAGAAAGGCCTTCATCCTAGCCTTCCAATATCCATAGTTGCTTTCTTCCAACAATGGCAGTCTGCTCGTGCTCTGTCCTTCCTTCATTGTTCCTTGACTACTTCAGAGGCGATGTAGGATCTTTTACTCTGTACGTTAAGCTCCGGCTCTGATACCAATTGAAATTCGCAGCGCCTCTGATAAACAGATTTGTGAACAAGTAGTTGCTACAGCACACTGTTGTTCACCCGGAAAATGTTCAGCAGGAAAGAACAAGGACAAAGGTTTGTTCACCCAGTTCAGCCAAATTGCCTACGTCTGGGGAGGACTCTTCTCAGTCCTCAATCCATTAATCTCAAGATTTCCAAGTACACACGGTTGCAACCCACGCAACCTATGCTACTCAACCACAAGTGGATCCATGTACACAATCAGAACAGGCTCTGACTTGTGTCTGCACACCCTTTACTGATATCTATCTAGAATAGCTACTGTCTCCTCAAAACTCAGCCTATTCTAAACAATACTCAAATTCTGCAGGGTTGCTATAGCATTTGCTGTAGCACACAACTAATGCACAAACTGTCCGCGTCGCTCCGAAGCCTTCCGGTCAGCCGTTCGAACGATTCCACGAGCACTGCACACTCTGGAATACCCCCCCTCACTCAGTGACCTCCTGTCACTAGCAAGAGCCGGCCTTCGATCGATTTCCCGAGTCCCTCCACTCGACAATCCCTTCGCGGCCTTCCTTGATCCACCTACAAGCACTGCTGCTCTGAATTGGTCTCCCGATCAAGCTGTGATCCGACTCTGCAAGTCCTAATCACCCACTGTCTCAATCACCTTAGCTCTGCGCTCACGTTTTGCTCTCGGTGATGATCGAAGGTTCGCCCGCACAGATTCACTCTCTGTTGCACTTCTGTGTAACTCTCGTATTTTCTCTCTTGGCTTCGATCCCCCTGCATTGCTCTGAAGAGTCTCCATTAAGTAGGTGCGCCCACTGCCATCATTATCAGGATTTAGCAATTCCCATAGCAATATCAATATCTCCTAATTTTTAGGAGATTCGATTTGATTTGAGATTCAAATCTCCCACAAACAAATCTCCTTCTCCAGCTAGGAATCTCCACTGGAATATTCTCTTCAGCAACTTAGAAACTCTCCTGATGCTCTCAGATGGACTGCCACACCTTATTTCCAAAACCCAGATTGTTGCTACAAGGACAGACGCTACAGCTCTTCTGAATAAGCTCCTACTAAAGCTGCTCCTTGTTCACTGGTCTTGATCACAAATGCTGAACTTCGGCTGTAGCAGCATCTTGTTCACTTGCTTGTTCATTTGTGCTAGTTTTGTCAAACACTTCCATACTGCAACATCATTCAAGAACAAAACGAAACATTTGCATCAGTTGCTCAGTTGGAGGCCATCAGATTACTTCTGGCCATGTCTTGCTACCTCGGATTCAATTTGTACCAAATGGATGTCAAGATTGAATTTCTAAATGGAGAGCTCTCAGAAGAGGTATATGTAGCCCAGCCAAAAGGCTTTGAAGATCCCCATCACCCGGAGCATGTGTACAAGCTAAAGAAAGCTCTGTACGGGCTGAAACAGGCTCCTAGAGCGTCGTATGAACGACTGACTATCTTTCTTGAAAGCACGGATATGAAAGGGGACGAATTGACAAAACTCTCTTTGTGAAGAAAACAAAGTCAGATGTGATTATAGCATAGATTTACGTAGATGACATTGTCTTTGGTTCGAAGTCTCAACGGCTGGTAAAGCAATTCGTGGATCACATGAAAAATGAATTCAAAATGAGCATGGTGGGACATACTTCCTAGGACTGGAAGTCTACCAGAATGATGAAGGAATTTTTATGTCGCAAAGCAAATATAGCCAGAACCTGGTGAAGAAGTTTCAGCTCGACAAAGCAAGTCACAAACGAACTTCAGCGGCCACTCATTTCAAAGCTGTCAAAGATGAAATAGGGGTTGAAGTTCAAGCTAACTACAGAAGCATGATTGGAAGCCGGCTGTATCTTACAGCTAGTCATCCTGACACTTCTTTTGCAGTGGGTGTATGCGCAAGATTTCAAGCCTGTCCGGAAGAGAGTCACATGCAGCTGGTCAAAAGAATCATTCGGTATGTTGGACGTACTGTGAACTATGGCTTGTGGTATACTAAGGATACAAATGCAAATCTGGTAGGTTACAGTGACGCAGACTGGGCAGGTTGTGCTGAAGATAGAAAGACCACATCTGGAGGTTGCTACTTCCTGGGAAACAACCTACTATCATGGCTTAGCAGAAAGCAGAATAGCATCTCCCTGTCCACGGCTGAGGCCGAGTACATTGCAGCAGGAAGCTGCTATGCTCAGATGGTTTGGATGAAGCAGATGTTGGCTGAGTATGGACTCAGTCAAAGTGAAATGGTGCTTTACTATGACAACATGAGTGCTATCAGTATCTTCAAGAATCCTGTTCAGCACAGCAGAACTAAACACATTGATTTAAGACATCACTTCATCAGAGATCTGGTAGAGAAGAAGATTATCACTCTTCAGCACATTGTGACAGATAAACAGCTTGCCGACATCTTCACCAAGCCTCTGGATGCTTTACCGAGAATACCGAGAGAGAGATTCAAAGTACAGGCTAAGATTCGATCACCACGGAGAGCAGAGCGTGAGCGCAGAGCTGTGTGGTTGGAGCGATGGCTGATCGAACACTTGCAGAATCTGATCGGAGCTTGATCATAGAAGACCAATTCAAAGCAGGACGTGCTTGTTGGTTGATCAAGGTTGGCAGCGACAGAGTTGTCGAGTGGAGGAACTCGGACAATCTGCAGAAGGCCAGGTCTCGCTGGTGACGGACGGTCACTGAGTGAGGGGGAGCATTCTAGAGTGTGCAGCGCTCGTGGAAGAGTTCGATGGCTCGGAGGAAAGCTTGGGAGCGACGCGGACAGAACCTGCACCAGCTAGTTGCTACAGCAGGTGCTATAGCAAACCTAAGGTAGCATTGTTTTTAATTAGAATAGGCTGAGTCAGTGGGATCAGTAGAATAGCTATTCTGAATTAACTCAAGTGTGTAGGTGTGTGAGAAACAAGTCAGAGGGTGGTCTGATTGTGTGTGATAGACTAGCTAAGGTTGAGTAGCATAGGTTGCGTGGTGTCGAATCGTGTTGTATAACAGATCTTGAGACTAGTGAAGTAAAAGACTTTGGTTCATTCTTTCCCAGAGGTAGGCACTTTACCGAACTAGGTGAACAGTTCATTGTTCGTTGTTTCTGCTGAACAAGACCCTAGTGTACAAGAGTGTGCTACAGCAACTGCTTGTTCACAATCTGCAAATCATAGACGCTGCAAATTTCACCTCTCCCCGTGTGATCCTTCCTTCTCGGCCTCCTTGGGCTCCGTGTAGGATCCGTGTGGGATCTGTGTGGGATCCGTGAAACACATGTTGCACATGTGTTTTAGCCAGTTGCTTCAAGCTAAGTGCTGCATTTAGCTCTCTTGGCAGAAGCCCTTCATACTCGGCGTTTTGGGCAGCATGGACTCCGACTGCAGCTACTGCGTTTTGGTGGCTCGGCGGTTCCCCTTTAAGTGCAGCATTTTGATTATCCTTGGACTTGAGTAGCTCAGGTGGGCAGCTTCCTTCTTGCTACTTAGCTCTTTGGCCATAATGATCTTCACCAATGCAAGTGAGTTGGAGGTCATCATGCTGATCCACATCAACACCAAAAACACTACAAAATCTTAAATATTCACCATATCAGCTTGTTTTCATAACTATAATACAATCTATGCAAAGATCAGATCGGAGGATCCAAACTGAGCCGTTATAATTCTAGTCTATCCCAACTATCTCTCGCCACCACCATTCTCTAGATCACCACAACCTAGAGTCCACACAAAAGACCATGGTATGTTGGTAACAAGATACCATCTGAAACGACCCGACTGGAGGACCTGATTCGAGCCATTATAAGCTTAGTCTGTCCCAACTGTCTCTCGCCACCATCCTCTAGGTCACCACAGTTCCAAGATCTCAAATCGGAATCGGTATACTGAAAAGCATGCCCCATTCTTATCGCACGGCAGAAGAACACCCAATGTACAGATGTACACTCCTCCATGTGAAATATTTTATGTTACACCACTGACTACCACTTTCCTACCATCAGAAATAGGCTAACTGGTCTTAAATGTTTCCTTCATACCCAAGCCAATCTCTCACGAAGAAAGGTATGTGAGCATATCTTCTATACCAGTCAGGTGAAACGCTGTGGTTGTTGTGGTAGTATAAATACTAGTCCAATCACGGTGTTCAAATAATATTTATAATCCGAGTGACCTCGAGTCGAACCCAAGAGAAAAGCTTATATTAGTCTAAAGCTAGCTAGTAATGCCTAATGCAAGTCTACTAAATAAAAAGGGGGGGTTTTTCCTGTAAGTGGGGTATCTCTAGTGAATACTAAAGACAAGTTCAAATTTATGAAGAAGTAAAGTAAGAGAGAAAGCGTAGTCGGAATCCTACTTCACCCTACGTCATGCGATTAGCAATATAACACTTGTCAAAATCATGAGTAAATTCGAGTGATGGTTCTAGGCTAAGGTATCACACATTCTAAATTCAACTCTCGCTCCTTCTCTAGAATGAGAATAATACCTAAATAGTACGGTTCTCAAACACTCGCTTTATTGAACCGCGTATAACTAAAGTCTCCTAATCTCAACCCCTCGGCCTATTGATAGTTAACTAAAGTCACTCAATACTTAAACTAGTGGAATGCGTATGTCACTCTCGCGCACACACGCAACCTAAAATAATCATGCTTGATCTCCTAAACAACCTAAGTTCAACTCTCATTCCATCCCTAGGTGTTTTATCAATTCATACTCACTTAGGTATTTCGTCAAACACTTGGTGTGCACAAAATTGATATGAAGAGAAAACATGAGAATGTTCAACCAAACTTCATTCATATAGATAAAAAGACAAGTCTTGCATTACAATCAAACTTAAGGGATCCATAAGGATCCCAACTACAATGGGACTACTCACTCATGGTGAGTTTAAAACAAAACATGATATTCTAATTGAAATTGTTCACCGACTGGATGCAAAAGAGTGGTGGATGAGTAGAGGGTTGATGTAGGATCTCCAATTGCGTCTCTTCCTTCAATCCTTGACAATTCTCCAACTTCTCCAACAGCAAATCACCTAGGGTTTTGAATTCTGGAAGAGATAGATTCTAATTTTACATCTCATTCTATTTACATCTCACTTGATTCGGGCAAGGCTTAAAGAAACTGATTCGGACAGGGTGTCCGAATCAAGTGCTCAGTGTTGTTTCGAGCTGGGCGAATCACTTTGTCCTGGCCGAATCACTTTTTGATTCGGTCAACCCTTATTTGATTTGGTCAAGATCCTTGTAGAGCTAAACTGATTCGGGCACCTGGGTGAATCACTTTCTGATTCGACCGTATCATATACTCAGTGTGGTTTCTGCTTGGGCGAATCGATTTCTATTAGCCGAATCACTTTCTGATTCGGTCAAACTCCATTTAGTTCGGTCAACCTCCTTGTAGAGCTGAAGTGATTCGGACAGCTCGCTCCTCCCTTCGCCGAATCACTTTCTGATTCGGTCAACCTCACATGTGATTCGGTCAAACCACTCAAGTTCTCCCCGAGTCAATTTGATTCGTGCAGCTGAGGTGATTCGGCCATGCTGGTGGGCGAATCACTTTGCAGTCTTGCCCAATTTTGCTATTTTTGATCTCGATCGACCGGAATTCATCCAGATTTTCTTCGGGCCACTTCGTATCATGTAGTACGCATTTTCAATCTGAAATGAATAAAGAAAAAATCAAATGAATTTATAAAATAATGGAACAAACAAGAAATAAGGGGAAAATTATGGAGAAATATAAGGTCATTTGTCCGCTTATCATCAGGTAATTAAAATAATTTGCTTGGCGTAAAGAGTGACTTAGTTGTATACTAAAGCCCAATCTGTGAGATAATGTTTCCACTGTCAGAACCTATTCTATGGCTTAGAACTTTTTTGGCTACATTAACTTGATCCTAAGGTTCTGTTAAAGGGGTTATGATCAACAAGAAGCAGAGGTGGGGACGGAGCTGCCCCCCCCCCCCCCCCCCCCCTCCCCCCGCCCCTATATGTTCACCTTTAGAGTAAATGCGTTAAATTTCCTCTATCAATTATTTATATCACTTTGTGAGGAAGTGGTGACGGAGGTTTTTCACTCAACGTTTGATGAATGGGAGGAGAAGCCGAGCTAAAAAGAAGAGATAGATGCCTAGTCATCATCATCGTAAAATATGCTACTGACCAATCCATATATTTGCTATCCAAGCTATTGAATTCTTTATTAATCTTCATTCGAAGAATAGGAGTAAAAGAGGACATCTCAGCAGCTACACCATGAGCAAGAACAAGAGAAACTCTCTACGTCTATATAATCCATCAATTGGGTATATCAACTAAGCTAAGCCTAGATCGGGGGGAGCGGATCTTTGATTTGCACAAGGTTCAAGTCCAACCTGAGCTTTGGTTTCATTTATTCTTTGTTCTAACGGGAACTAGATTAGTGATTTCCATGTTAAGAAATCCTCCAATTAGTCATACTTTCGGACTTCTTTTCTCGAAGAGGTGGCTTTAGATCGAAAAAATAGTTCCCTTTAGATTCTTAGCCTTGAGTAGTTTGAAATGGCCTCACGAAACCAGTAACCCTTGTCCAAGGTTCCTACGTCACTAGAGATTGGAAGGCATGTGAGAAAGAGCCTGGAAACCAGTTGTAGAAATAGAGGTTCCCAAATAAAACGAGTAGAACATCGACTAAATAAACTCATTCAAGGAGTAGGACATCAGCCTAACCAAATTTTACTAGTAGGACAGCATCAGAAGCAATTGTATTATGTTGGTAGGGAGCGGTTTAAGCCAGATTTGACCTTATTTCTATAAAAGAAAGGGAATAGCCTAGTGGTCGTGTATTCTTATCTTATGATGTTTCTGATTTCGTGAGTGGGACCTCTTTGAAGCCGCTCTTATTCATGTTAAATAGCTTCTCCTCCTCTTTCTTATTTTACAGGAGCAGTTATCATTCTACTTGAACGAATCATGTGACCAAATTAGCTGCTATATCATTTGTGTAAGGAGAAAGAGAGTTAGCCTTTGTTGTCTTATTCGGAAGTGAAGATGAAGCTCCTCCTTGGGCTTGAATGCTGGGATTTAGCTAGAGAGGGGGAAAAGTAAGAGAGTGAAAGGAGCATGACATAGGTAGGCCTTTGTCATGGTGAGTGCTTCTTGGTAAGCTTACTTCCATGATAAGGGGGCAGGGGAGTGTTGAGGAGGGGCAGCGGACCAATCTTTTGCACCGCCCTTTACTCTATCTAATTAAAATATTGTGGGAAGTGCAAAGAATTGAGCCACTAATGTCGTGGCAAAGGTTATATCTCAAAAAATCAACCAAGCAAAGGTTTTGTATGTGTTATATCCTTTCGAGTGAGCGACAACTCTTAAGGAAGGCTTTTATTCCCCTTTGAAAAAAGTTAAATAAAAAAGCGCTAGGGAAACTCCAATAGAGAGATAAAGTTACAGCAGTGCTTATAGATCTCATTGAATAAGGCAAAGTTTATAACTTTTCATCTCATGCAGTAAAAGATCCCACATATGGGAATAACCTGTCTCAAGCGGTATATTGGATTAACAAAGAAAGGTGGTATGCGAATAACAAGCCTAATAGGATAGAATTTTAGTTCCTTAGCCATAGGTTTAGGGTGACATGCCGGAGATGGAAAGCAGGTCTATTGGTCTTTCTTGTGTCACCTACCCAACTATATAAGCTTTAGCTGGGGATGTTGTTCCTGTAACCATTGTTGTTCAAGTAGTTGATAGGTTTGCTTTAGTTTTTCATATTTTATAATACTACTTTGGTTCTTACTATTTTTGGTTCTTACTAGAATTAATACTACTTTATAATGTATACTAATTCCTAGAGCTCATCCAACCAAGAAATACGTAGAATCCACACAAAAGAGCAAAGTATTTTGATAACAAGATAGCTAGTAAGCTAGCTTATCAAGCTTGTACAAAATTGATTCCCAATCGATGTGAACAACACATGAGTTAGGGGTGTTACAGACTATATCAGCAAGATATTGCTGTTGGATTATAGTCATACAGCGGAAACGAATTTAATATGATCAAATCCATACCAGAATAATTAGCCTAACTAATTACTGTAAAATAAACGTACCTGATTCCATAGGCTGAAAAAATACCTGCAGCACAAAAGTCTGGGTTGGTGCTTCCGGTCTTACCGTATGTCTCTTGGGTCAGTTTATTTGAGTAAGAAACTGGAGAACGATATGAGAGACCGGGGACCATAACCCATATTTATATCTTATATACGAGAAGATATAATTGAGATAATCATGGATTCCGTCTCTCAAAGATTTCCATAATTATCTCTAGGTATCTACACAGTATATTCCACAATTAAACTTATACATGATAAGCTTCCAAAAGAATTAGATCACGTTATTCAAGTTTATCACAATGATAGCATATATACAATTATCTAATTACACGTTCGGTCCAAATTAGATTAATCATAATAATCTAACAATCTCCCACCGGACCGCATGTGTAACCAAATAAATGTATAATCAAAAGTGCGCACAAAACTACTATCATGCCAAAGCAGGTATACCAGAAACTATCTGGTCCATTAACTATGCAGACATAGGATCAAGGCAGCCTTCGTTATCATCATCGTTACTCGACCGTGCTTGTAATATATGCCAACATAGCTAAATGACATGGATTCATCGTGGTGCGTAGCATGGAAATTACATGTAATGCGATCTGCACATGCCTATTTCCAACTGGTCTCCTCAAAAGTGAGATCAACATAATCATACAGAGTGTACCGTGTAAACATAATTTATGCAGAACATAATCCAAAATGTATAGATAGTAAAATCTATGCATCTCATAGAGCGTCAATACAAAAATACAAACTCCCACTAATTATGAATATCCTAAACCAATATTACACTCATGTGAGCAGCATGCTCATGAAAGACCTAGGGTGTCAATGCTTTCGTAAGCGGATCGCTATCATTGAGTTTGTCCCAATATGCTCTAAGGATATCTGTCTACTATGTATATTTTCTTTCACAACCAAGAACTTGATATCAACATGCTTTGATTTCGTAGTGCTCTTGTTGTTGTTAGCGTATATCACTGCTGATTTATTGTCACAGTATAACTTTTGTAGTCTTTCAATATCACTCAAAATGCGCAGTCCAGTGACAAAGTTTCGCAGCCATACGCCATGATTTGATGCCTCAAAACAAGCTACAAATTTTGCCACCATAGTCGATGGAGCGACGAGCGTCTGTTTGGCAGATCTCCAGGAAATGGCTCCCCCAGCTAACAGATAAATATAACCTGACATGGATCGTCTACTATCCTGGCATCCAGCAAAATTAGAGTCGGAGTACCCAATGATCTCAACATGATCTGATCTCTTATACGTGAGCCATTATTATTTTGTTTCCTGCAAATACCTCATAACCCGTTTGGCTGCTCTCCTGATCCACTCCCGGGTTACTCAGATATCTTCCCAAGATACCAACAATGTACGCGATATCAGAACGCGTACACACCTGAGCATACATAAGACTTCCTACTGCCGAAGCATACGGAAGCTGCTGCATATCCTGAATTTCCAGATTAGTCTTAGGGCACTTATCGAGACTAAACTTGTCTCCTTTAGCGACAAGGGTGTCCAATGGTCTACAGTACTGCATGCCGATTCTTACGAGGACTATCTCAATGTAATTCCTTTGTGATAATCCTAAGACACCCTTCGAATGGTCTCTAAGTATCTGGATTCCCAAAACAAAGGATGCATCACCAAGGTATTTCATCTCAAAATGCTTTGATAGAAATTTGTTAGTGTCGCGCAGAGTCCTCATATCATTAGTAGCCAGTAGTATGTCATCGACATATAGAACCAAGAAAATATGCCTACTCCCACTGACTTGTGGTACACACACTCACTCATCGGATTTTCCTCAAAGCCATACGAGATAACGATCTGATGAAACTTAAAGTACCACTGATGATACGCTTGCTTGAGCCCATAGATGGATTTCCTCAACTTACAAAACATATTCTTTGCATCCTTAGACACAAAGTGTTCTGGCTGTACCATGTAAATCGTTTCGTCAATGTCACCCTTGAGAAACGCTGTCTTAACATTCATCTGATGCAGCTCGAGATCAAAGTGTACAACCAGTGCCAGGATTGTCCTAAAAGAGTCCTTCGAAGGTACAGGGGAGAAGGTCTCTTTAAAGTCAATGTCTTCATTCTGAGTAAAGCCTTTAGCTACAAGACCAGTTTTGAATCTCTCCACATTACCATTAGAGTCCCTCTTGGTTTTAAATATCCACTTACAACCAATGGGTCTCGCATGGTCTGGTAATGGGACAAGTTTCCAAACTCCATTGTCTTGCATAGACTTATACTCCTCATTCATAGCATCAATCCATTTGTGAGAGTTTGAACTATCCATGGCTTGCTGGAAGTTGATTGGATCATCTTCTAACAATCCATTTTCCCCATGTTCCAAGAGATATACGATGTAATCACCCGGAATCGCATTTCTCCTCTTTCTAATGGATCTACGAAGTGTCACTGTCTCTTGAGGTTGTTGAGTTTGGACATCAGGAACATTGTCCTGACCCATAATTGGGGTTTGAACAACATTGCGAGTAGGTTGATGATCGAAGTCCACTTCTTGATCAATGATGGGTAAAGAAACCTGATCATTGTCAAAAGCAGTAGTTGATCCCTCTTCCTCAAACACAATGTTCCTAGTCAAATTTCTCCTCCCAAGCTCAACATCCTTAAAAATTTTTGCATTTCCCGTCTCAAAAATATTTCTGGAAGTAGGATCATAAAATTTGAAACCCCTCGATCGTTCCACATAGCCAATAAAGAAGCTGCTAACAGTTTTGGAGTCCAATGTTTCTTCATGAGGCCTATAAGGCCTCGCCTCAGCTGGACATCCCCAAACATGCAAATGCTTTAGACTGGGCTTACGCTCACACCAAGCTCAATAGGTGTTTTAGCAGCCGCTTTAGTTGGCACACAAATAAGAAGATACGTTATTGTTATAATTGCTTCACCCCAGAGGCTATCTGGTAACGAAGAATGACTAATCATACTTCTTACCATATCCTTAAGTGTCCGATTTCGTCTTTCAGCTACACCGTTCATGCTAGGTGAACATGGCATGGTGTACTGAGGTACGATCCTGCATTCCTCTAGGTATAAAGCGAATGGTCCTAGACGCTGTGCTCCTGAGCCATCATATCTACCATAATACTCACCACCACGGTCTGATCCGACGCTCTTAATTTTCTTATTGAGTTGCAACTCAATCTCAGCCTTAAAGACTTTAAACACATCCAGAGACTCTGATTTCTCATGTATAAGAAATAGGTAGCCAAAACGTGAGTAATCATCTATGAAATTGATAAAGTACCATTGACCATTCCAGGAAGCAGTAGGGAACGACCCATATATATCCGTATGAATCAATTCCGAGACGCGAGAAGTTCTGTTGGCACCTAATTTCTTAACCTTGTTCTGTTTTCCCTTGATGCACTCCACGCAAGTATCAAGATCAGAAAAGTCGAGTGAATCCAAAATGCCATCAGACACAAGTAGCTGAATCCGAGATCTGGAGATATGACTCAGACGCTTGTGCAACAATGAAGCCGAATCATTCAACTTACGCTTCGTACCACGTGGTTCCGCGTGCAGGGTCTCAAAATACGATGGAACAACATCCAACGACTATAAATTATCAAAAACATTTAATGCACAGATTCCCACAATTCTAGAATTAATGGATAGCTGAAACTGATTGTTTCCGAATGAACAAGAATAACCAACTTTACCCAATATGGAAACCAAAGTTCCGACTAAAAGACGAAACCACAAAAGTATCCACTAAATCTAAGAATTGACCAGATGTCAATAATAATGTGAAACGACCAATTTCCTCTACTTGCACCGATTCGCCATTTCCTACATAGATGCGTCTTTCAGCATCATTTGGCTTTCGGTGGTTCAGGCAACCTTGCATAGAAACACATATATGAGTGGTAGCACAAGAATCTATCCACCATGTATTTCTAGGTACCGAAGCTAAATTAACTTCAGAACAGACCAAATTGAGAAACTTGCCCTTCCTATCCTTGAAGTTGATCACATTTAACTTAGGAGTGTTGTTTATGTTGGTAATAGCGGAAGACATTGACATGTAAGCTGAATTAGAGAACAAAAGAATAAGTTTAGGCTCAAATTATACATATAATGTATGAAATTCGCAGTGTCTCAGTTAGACAGATTTGTGAACAAGCAGTTGCTGCAGCACACTCTTGTTTACTCGGAAATTGTCTCAGCAAACAATGAACAAGACAGAAGTTTGTTCACCCAGTTCGGCCAACTGCCTACGTCTGGGGAGGACTATTCTCCAGTCCTCAATCCACTAAACACAAAGGTCTCCAAGTACACTCGGTTACAACTCCACGCAACCTATGCTACTCAACCTTGTGTGGATCACTCGACACAATCAGACCAGGCTCTAACTTGTGTCTGCACACCCTCTACAAATGTCAATCTAGAATAGCTACTGTCTCCCCGAAACTCAGCCTATTCTAAACTACACTCAACTCTGCAGGGTTGCTGTAGCACACAGCTGATGCACAATTGTCCGCGTCGCTCCAAAGCCTTCTGCCGAGCTGATCGAACGATTCCACGAGCGCTGCACACTCTGGAATACTCCCCCTCACTTAGTGACCTCCTGCCACTAGCGAGAACCACCGTTTAGACACTCGACCGAGCCACTCACTCGTCAGTTCTTCCGCGGCTGCCCTTGATCAACCAACAAGCACCACTGCTCTCAATTGGCTTTCCTGATCAAGCTTGGATCAGACTACGCAAGTCCTGATCTCCTTCTGCTTCTGTCACCACAGCTCTGCGCTCACGCTCTGCCTTCGGGTGATGATCGAAGAACTCGTCCGTCGCACACCAAAATTGCTCTCTCTGAATTCTGTGTAAGCACTCGTGTATCCCTCAGCTTCTATCAACCTTTCTGTTCTAGACTCCTCTCTCTTAAATAGCAGCGCCAGCTTTAAGCAAGAACAGAACTTAGCAATGTCCCAAAAAGAACGATTATCTCCTAATTTTTAGGAGATTAGATTTTTTTTTTAATTTCCAAAACAAATCTCCTTCTCTAGCTAGGAATTCCCCACTGGAATATTCTTGGCAGCAACTTAGAAATTCTTCTGAGCCTCTCCGCAGGGCTGCCAGGCCTTCTAGCCAAGCCCAGGTTGCTGCTGCTTCTTGGACAGATGTTGCAGCAACTTGAACAAGCTCCTGCTGTAGCTGCTCCTTGTTCACTTGTGCTGTAGCTGCTCCTTGTTCACTAGTGCTGGTTTTGTCAAACAATGTCATACTACATCATCAATTTCCCCCTTGGCATTTTGAGAAAACCCTAGAGCACTGATGCACACTTCCATGAACCAGTAAATACTCTAAACGAAAAAAAAAATTCAACAAGAGAGTAAGAGGTGGCCTCGCTCGGCCTTAGCACGACCACGCAGGGTCAACCATCAGCCCTCCTTGCCAGAATTGTGAGCCATCTCAGATCTGAGCTGCTCACTCTTGAAGCCGAAGCAAAAAGGAGGGATGCTAGGCGCGGCCAGATCAGAAGTCTGCTCAGAGACCTGGAGTTCCCGGCAGATGAAGAGCAGGCCCCTTGAGCATCTGTGCCAAAAAGGGGGAGAGTAAAATGCTGCTACTGATGATTTGATGATTTTTTCGCGGTAGGGGGAAGGGATTCCTCCAGAGGAGCTGGGGCTGAAGCACCAACCAAGAGCGGATCCTCATAGGCAATGTCCACTGCATGTTTCCCTTTAAATAGTTTGTGGTCTACTGTAAAGACCTGCAGCTCCTCGGATAAACCTTCAGAAATTTCACCAAGCTCCGGATGCTGTGAGACCATCATCCCATAGATGAGGGAGGGTAGCACGATGGGCTTGCTGAAGGAAGCACTGCCAGCATGAGTAGCCAGCTGGGGAAACATCACACTGCCCAGACTGATTTTCCTCCTTTTCCCAATAGAGTATAGAAGGTTAGCAAAGGCTCTGCTAACCTTTCCCCTGTGAGAGCTGGGAATCCAGTTTCTAATGCCCAAATGATACAACAGGGCATTCTTAGCGGTGAGTTCAGCAGCACTAAGTTTTGGGCCACCCCAAGATAGGCAAACTCCTCCTTTCAGAACCTTAGCCAGCATCTCTGGCTGGACATCCGTGGGCGCTCTGGCATTTTCATGGATCTCAAGAAACTCATCCGTGGGTGACAAGAACTGTCTTACCCCGCACCCAACTCTTTCCAAACTCATCTCCTCCTTCCTCACCAAATTTTTCTTCCATGTTCACAATAAATTCCCTAACAAGAGCTATATTGAATCTGAATGGGTAAGTCAGGGATTTGAGTAGGTTTACCTCAGTAAGAAGCTGGATAATGGCTGCTGATTTGTACTTGTCCAGGTCCAGCCTCTTTTCAGTCACAATGTGCTTCCTCTCAACAGCACTCCAGGATTGGGAGGCATTCCTATTCCTGAACAAGATCCCCCCTACTGTGATTGCAGTTGAGTCTGCCAATGCAGGTCCTCTCTCGGACGGTTCACCAGCAGTACCTTCTTCTTCTTCACTGGATTCCTCTTCTTCACTGCTGGAGATAGGAATTAGGATAGGGGCTTTTCCTTTGTCTGAGGGTGGAGGAGGATGTGCTGCAGCAGGTTCTTGTTCAGGAGACTCAGCTTCTATCTCCTCCCCTTCACCTACAATGTCAGGAGACATGACAAGTGTTCTGCACCTCTCTTCTGCAGAACCTGCTACAGCATCCTCTGTAGCTTGTTCTTCTCCCGAGACTTCTTCAAGCACAGTCTCTTCAGTCATCACTGCTGCACTGGCTAAGGGCTCCCCGTCACGGACAAGACGCCTTCTTTTCTTCGAGGTTCCTTCTTGTGGAGAAGGCTCACTGTGCGACACAGGGAGAGGTGCGGGCTCCCACACCACCACGTGTAGACGCTGAGCAGGCGCTTCATTACGCGACTTAGACCTCCTTTCAGACCTGCCTTATCGATCTGCTGCCAGATTCTTCTTCAAACCGCGAGTCTTCACCATTGTTGCGGGTTTGTAGAGGATTTGGAGGAGCGCACGGTGAGGATGATCAGCAACAAATTTTGGAAGCGCCTTCAACTTGTCTTTGCCCTAGAAATTGATTTACCCATTATTTTCCTTTCCAATTTGAAGCTTCTGGATCACATGCCACACATGTGCCTTCTCCCAGCTTTAGCAACCAAAAAACGTGAACAAGCTTATCTGACCAGGTTGCTATAGCAGACGTTAGCTAGTTCTCCTACTCATTCCGGATGACCGCTTTGTTTGGCGGATCCTCGTGAGGTTCTGATGATGATTTCTTCACCCATACCTTGGTTTGTCTAGAGTTCCTCCTCTTTCGACCCTCAAGACTCCTGTCTCTTCGTTTGTCATATTTGGGTTTCCACACCTGTATTACCTGTGGCTTTCTCCTGTCTTTAGCTTTCCAGTGCCCTGGTGCAGCGATCTTAGAGATCCTCCTCTGCGATTCTTCCAATAATAAGCATTTCCCGAAACTACTGGGCAAGGAGTCTTCATGCAGCATGTATTGGCTCTGGATTTCATTCCCCATTTTCCAGCTGAGGAGGTTCTCTGCGGCCGCTTCAGGTTGGAGGAAATCTTCCGATTCCCAATACTTGTGCAGGAACTTTTTTTTATTCTGGGGCTCTGGCTTTGTTTTAAAAGGATGATGCGCCAGGTGCTGCAGCATCCTCTTATTCACGTGTCTAGTTCCATCTTTCCCTGCAGGTTTTGGAGAATCATCTGTATTATTCTCTTCATCTATCATAGCATCCGAGGCTTTAATGAAAACTGTTCCTCTAGAGCTTTCTTCACCAGTATATCCAAGCCCCGTTCTCCCTTTCCCAAGTCTTTGATAAGACAAAATTTCATCCAAGATATTTTTCTGAGAATCAGCTGCCTTGGCTGTTGCTGGTGAGAAACCAATGTCAGTGACTTGGCTTCCTGTGTCTTCCCTTTTCAGAATGGTAACTTGACTGTTGGATGAGGAGACAAATTTCCTTCGTTCTTCTTCCAGAAGCTTGACTCTGTCAGTCAATGCTTGATTCGTCTGAAGGGCTGCCTCACATTGTTTGAGTATTTTCCCTAGATAGTCAATAAGGCTGCAGGATGAGTATTCTTCATCTTCACTCTATTTAATGCTAGGATTTCCATCTTTATCTTGTATCAAATCATCTTGCTTCTTAATCAAGAAAGCAAAAAGATAATAACAAGCTAATAGATATTTCTAAATATGTGAATTATGTTTAAGAAATATCTAAAAGAATATCCTAACAATATTTCGAATATTTCCTAGATTGCTTAATTATCTCGTTTCTAAATATCAAAAGATATTTATCTAATCAATACAAATTTAGAAACTTAATAATAATAAATTCAGAAATATTCTGCTGCGCCGCGTGTGAACCCGTCCGCACGCTGCTCTCTGTGGAAGGGTCCCTACCCGTTCACACAGACTTCATTCTGTGCAGTATTCAACTCTTCATGTCCAATTGTCCATCTGCTTAGCTTCGTGTTTGTTCCATCAAAACCTGCTAGTACATGTCCCCGCATGTCCCAACAATTTCCCTTTTTTTGATAGTGACAAACATCCTTCCATAAAACAGGAAAGTTAGTATAGCTAAGTAGTGAAACATAGCTAAGCAGTACCACAATCATATTCTAGAGCACAACTCTAAAGAACAGCTTTACCACACTTCACGTTGACATTGGATTCGTTCCCCCTCAGATAACTACACAAGTTACCAGGGAACTAGTTCCCCCTCAAATAATGCTTTCCTGTCTGTCTTCCCCCTTTTGGCATCATCAAAAAGAAAATAGTAAAATATTTAAGCGAAATAGAGTACTAAACAGATAATCCAAAATGTCTCAGTTTATATCAAAGTTGGAATGTAGAGACAATGAACGGGTACATAGATTGAAAATGCCTGTACAATTAATAACGCAAAAAGGAAGGATGAAATGGCAGGGAATGATATGCTAGGGTGACAAAGAGGGGCTGAACCATGACAGATCTAAGGTACTGGGGGAGCAGTGGAGGGGGTCCGTCCGAGAGATCAATACCCCAAGGAGCCTTTGGATTTCGGCCAGTGCCGTATTAGCCTGTCCTTGGCATTCCTCCAACTGACGGAGCCTGTCCTCAATCCTCTGTTGGCCTTTGGCCAACTTGCGAAACTCATCCTCAACCAGAGTCCTTAGATCGGTGGACCCTTCCCCAAGTGCAACCCTGGGAGATGGTGTTGGCAGCTCCCTAGTCCACCCTTGTCCGAGAACAAACCTGAACCCCATCTTGCGGATGGTCGCCTCATCCAGCTCTCTATTCCATTTGGTCTCCCGTCCCACCGGTTTGTAGCACCCATGAGACAACATAATCCTTTTGATTATGGAAGGAAAACCCAGCGAATGAGTACTCTGCCCCCTAATGTGTTCCATATTAGCCATCATTATCATTGGAAGATTCACTTTTTCCCTGAGCAGCACCTTGCTCAACAGAATGGCCTCTTGTATTTGTAGGATGCTTCCTTTTTCCATTCGTGGCAGGATGTTCTTGACCATGAAGCTGTGAAGGTACCGGTTCATGGGCGACATTCTGGTTGTCCCTACTGTTTTGCCAGGGGACGGGTCCCCACTGATGAAACTGACTATCTCTTCTCCATTCATGTCCTATGGCCAGAACTTGCCAGTGTAGGCTCCATAGCCTTCATGAGACACTCCCAGCACCGTTGCCAGATGCCCGCTCGAGAAGGCGTAGGGCATCCCGTCCTGGAGATAGGTCGCTACCAGACCTGTCCCTTTTCTTTCTATTGCGTACGAGGAGCAAAACTCCCGTACCAGCACCTCATCAACTTCACAATTTCCAAATACCCTCTCCCAGCCTTGAAATCTCAGCAACGCAAGTACTTCATCCATATTATTTTCGACCAGAAACGTGCTATCAAAGATTAGTTCCTTTACAATACCTCTTGTGGACGCGTCTACCGTTTCCTTGAAGACAGTCTTTGGCCTTGGCTGAGACGTTCTGGGAGTATGTGCCTGCTTAGTCCTCTTTGCAGGCGTTCGGTTCTCTGACTGGTCTAGAGACCCTTCCCTAGTCCTCCTCTTCACTGCGGTGGACCTTTCCACAGGTGATGTTGTTAGAGTCCCTTCCCGATCGGCATCACCTTCGTCCTCAGTCTCCTTCTCCATCAGAGGAGGCTGACTTTGGGTAGCAAGTCTGCTGGACCTCCTCTTCCCTTTGCTGGAAGAACTGATTGGACGAACGATGTTCACACTTGTTATTTCAATATCCGGCGAATGTGGATCGATTGGGAGCTCGATGGTTGGCTATGGTTCAACTTCTTCTTTGTCCAGCCGACCTGTCTCCTCCAAATTGTTGAGATCGTCCACGGCAGGGCAAGCACAGGAGGAGCCAATTGTACTTCGTCGGAGGATGAAAAAGCACCAAGGAGGGCGGCAGTGCTGGAAGACATCTTTGAGCTTTGAGAGTTTGGGAAGGATGGCTTGTTTTGGACTTGAATGCAGATTTTGAGTTTGTGAGGAAGAGTTCACTGTTGATTGTGTTAAATAGGGTCTGTGAGCTGGTCCAGATTCTTCCACCCAAAACTCAACGGCTATATTTTTTCAGCCTATCCGTTCATTGCATCTGTCCACGAGTGTTACGCAAGCTTTGGAGCCGTCGCAGACTCGTTCATTGTGTGGAACGGATGCAATACACGTGTCTGGTCATACCAGTCCCTTGTGCGTAGCGCAAGTAGTCCATATTACCGTTGTGTACCAGTACTTGGCGTGTGACACACGCGATATTTATGACCGTTGTGTACCAGTACACTGATGAGTTGTTTCTTGTGTCAATAGTCTATTCATAGCTGTACACGTTACCCATTCTGTCGACGGGTCCCCCAACTGTCTCTCCACTGACCTTAGAGATTGTGATGGTTCTTTCAAGGGGTTTTGTATGATGTGGACAGGTACCCGAGTGGTTTTATGAAATGCATCCACACACAATATTCATGAATGTATAATATAAAAGAGAGTACCTAATAGCTAGTAGTTTAGAGGGGTATTCAAGGGGTTCATAGGACCACTGCTTGCTATGAGTAGGCTAAGGATGGCTGTGGACCCGTTCCTTCATGTTAGGCTTGTAATGAGGGTACGAGTATCTGGAAGGGTCCTTTGGGCTAGAATGAACAAGCCTTAAATAATCATGTGCAGTGCATTACCAACGGACGTTTTCCATGCATGCCATATACACCCAACTTATAATGAACATAAGACATAGTGGGTTAAATTTTTAGTGTCCTATGGATAAAGTATTTCATACCTTCATTTTATAGCCAGTCATGGAAGAAGGCACGGAAAGTCAATTAATTTGAAAGAGTGACCATACCTAGTTCCATATGTAGCTTCTTGAAGGGTTCACAACTCAATGCCTTAGTGAAGATGTCCGCAGACTGTTCTTCAGTTCTACAGAACTCCATGACATCATTCCCTACTCAATCTCTTAGGAAGTGATGTTTGATTTCTATATGCTTAGTGCGTGAGTGTTGCACGGGATTCTTAGAAACATTTATAGCACTAGTATTATCACACAAGATAGGGATATGAGATACAGAGATACTGTAGTCACTTAGTCTAGGGACCAGTCTCCAGACCTTGTTCCTTTCAAATTGATGCAACTCCTCTTGCATTGCGTTTACCCAATCTGGATCTTTGAGGGCTTCCGAAACCTTCTTAGGTTCTGATAGAGACACAAAAGCATTAGATGTGCATAACTGTTTGATCTATCCGTGCATGTATGCTGACTCTTCGTCTTGGGATGTAGTGTCTGTGGACGGGTTCTCAACTTGAGGACAGTACACTTCATAGCCTTTCGAGTCGTCTGGACGGTATCCTATCACGTTCACTCCTTCGAGGACCCACTGTTTCTTGAATGTCTTCAGTGGACGTGTCCTCAGCTTCTTCATTGGGTACCGATTCCTGCTCTGGAGTCTAATCTTGCTTAGGGACTGGTTCCTCTTCCACAGTTTCCAACTGTTCAGTTCCCCCTGAGGACATGCCCGTTGCCTCTGGTGGATCCATATCAAGAACTTCATGGTACCTGTCCACAGGTACTGTCTTCGTGAGTGAGAACTCTTCCTCGAACTGTAAAGGAGTATGTTTCCCGTTCTTTACAAGGTTCCCTCCCGTGGTTTGCTCATCGAAGACGGCGTGTATGTCTTTTTCCACCTTACGTAGACGTAGGTTATACACTTTGTAGGCTTTGTTTTGGCATATACCCTTCAATGTCACCATTCCTGTGCTCATACACTCGACCACACAATCATTAGCAATAAAGGTGACTTTGTATCTCTTTTGGCATAATTGGGAGACGCTTAGCAAATCAAATTTCAGATTGTCCACAAGACTTACACTGTCAATTTCCTCATTATCTAAAATACGTACCTTTCCCAAGCCAAATATCTTACCAAATGTTTTATTAGCGAAAGACACGTTTCCTCCGGTATGTTGCTGAAGTGAGGTCAACCGATCCATGCTTCTTGTCATATACGCTGCCTATGTACCAGGGACTGCTCCTCACTTCCTCCTGCAAAAGTATAGTTAGTTTTTACAAACCCAGACAAGCCTGGGCTTACTGGATTTCGAAATAGAAGCATGAGTAGCAACAATATCAGTATATGGCTAGATCAATCTTCTAGTCATTCTGGGTTTGCCTCTAGGTGCACAGACTCCTCTGAGGGAAAGGGTGTTCACGGTGGACTTAGGTACAGGAGCTAATGTGTTCTTGTGATGGGGTTCCCTGGTCTTGTTCCAGTGAACGGGTGTCCTGTTCCGGTAACCGGGCTCCTTAGTTCTGTTCACGTGAACTGGCTCCCGTGTCCTGTTCCTGTGAAGGGTTCCTTACCCCTGTTCCTGTTCTGACTTTTTCTTTTGTCATAACTCCTCATCTTTTCGATCAGTTCTTTTTCTCAGGACAGTTTGAGAGAACGTGTCCTACCTTTCCACAATGCCAACACACAGTGTGATCTTTCAAGCGTACATACTTGCTCTGTCCAGGGGGAATGGACCTGTTCTTTATCCTTGCTTGAAAGTCAATGATGGTGGTTCTTTGTTGCTGGCTTACTTCTTCCACATCTTGTAGGCAGGTTAGTTGTCTCTTGTGAACGGGTGTGGCTGCGCTGATGGAGTTCCGTCCTTTGATTTTTTGCTCGTCCTTCGTTGATGTGGACGGGTTCGTGGCAGCAATGGTTTCGTTCGATCCTAAACCTGGGCGTAACCGGTCCTTGAAGTCCATTTCAAGGGTTTTGACTTTGTTTTCCATCAGCCATTTAGATTTCCTTATCTCCTCATCGGCTTTGAGAATTTTTAGCTCCTCGGACATTATCTCCTTCTCGGACTCCAGATCGTGTATCAGTCTTTTGAGTACCTCCATCTGCTTCTCCTGCTCCTTCCGTTCGGTTATCAACCTTTCATTCTCATTCCTTAGGAGCTGGATTTCTTTGGTGTGATCTTTGCAGGTACTAAGTGTCTCGTTCAGTTCGTTCTCTAGCTCCCTAGCCTTCCCTGCCCATAAGCTGTTGTTTTCTTCAAGACCTTCAATCAGTTCTCTATGCTGTTCTATTTCTTCCAGTAGCTCCTCATTCTTGGTTACCATAACCTTTAAAGCAAGAGAAAGTTTAACATTTATAGAAAGAGAAGGGTCAAAAAGTACCTCTGTGGACAGGTCCTCAGAATGAGCCATCATGCACAACCCTTCCTCAGAAGGTTCCTCACGAGGTTTGTGATCATTGTAATCTTTAACTTAACTATTGAGCAAAAATCATTCATGCATTCACATATATAGTAGTCACAACTTGGGATTTTAAGTAATCCCTTAGCTGATTCATGAGATAAAATTAGTCTATTACAGTATTTTAGGAGTTTAAAATGTTTGGATGCAAATACTAAATGCATTTCAGATTTGTACAAAAGCCTGTTAGAGTACTTCAAACATTTTTTGCTTTATTGTGTGCTAGATTAATTAGTAATAAATTGCATAAAATTCCGAGTGTCTATTTAAAATGATAGACTACATGCCTATCAAGACCATTTATTTTGTCATTCATTTACTATACTTACGTTTTATATTTGTTCGGGATGTATAGACTCTAAGTATAACATGTTTTGATCAGTTGAAATTTTAACCAAGTATTCCTTGCATTCGTTAGCTTTTTCCCAGTCTTATTGGACATTTAATCCTCTTTTCTAGATGTTTCAAGTTAAGATTAATCATAAAATAGCCCTTGAGTCATCTACTACAAAAACCAAATCAACAGGCTTTACTCTTTATTGGTTGCACCGATACACCATATCGCTGTACAGTTTGTATAGTTCCAAAATCAATATGAAATGCCTGGAGTCTCGCAGTATTGCCGTTTCAGCTATAAAATTATATGTCGTATCAGGTTGCACGTATCACTCCAAAATTGAGACGGGCAAATATCTAAAGAAGCTCTAGTATTTTTATGTAAGAAATGCGGGGTGTGAAGAAAGCATCTGACTTTGTAGATTTCAAAATCTACATTTGAGAGAAAAGAGAGCCACATATTGATTTTGGATAAAAATAAAATATGAGGAAATAGAGATTCGACAAAATTGATAAATTGTTTCTCTCATCTTATTTATATGTATTGTCTTATTATTGTAATCATATATACTGAAATCTAGCTAGAACATGAAGTGTACTTAGTGATCCTTGTTTAAGGGTAACTGATCTTGCTTGTGCCCAAACTTAATATTTAGATGATGAAAATATGTTTTAGCATGTCATTACAGGATATAGTTCAACACAAAGTATCAATTCTGAATTTACGTACGAATGGTGTTCATGCATATGAAAATTTAGAATAAAGATGATGAAACATGTAAATAAAGTTTGTGAGTACATTATATTTAATGAAGTGTTTCTAGTGATGAAAGACATGCATTATTATTGTTATATTAAATCAAGTGTTACATCAATTCAATATAAAATAAATGAAGTAACTCTATCAATTATCTAATTGATTTAGTACCTTAATTCAATATAATCAAATCAATATAAAACAAATTAAATTGAAGATTATAAATCGAATGATTAAAATGTTAACCAAATAAACAAATTACTCAAAGTAGAACGGAATAAAGATACAAGCAAACCAGAATGAGTTGAGGCTCGTTAGACGATTTCCTTTAAGCTTTTATTGCTATCCCACCGGGTGCTTGGAAATGGCAAGAGCTTCCCAGGATACAACAACTTGCGAGTATACCTCTTTGCACCACAATGTAATGATGATGCAGTATGGCATTCTATTGACAAAACCAGCACGCGTGAACAAGCTGCTGCTATAGCAGATCCTGGAGCATGGAGCTGTAGCAGAAGATCAGCGCCCATTCAGAGTTTGCTTTCAACGGTCCATCATGAAGAGCAGAGCTTATGGGGGGCTTCTAAATATTCAGTAGAGAATATCCTAGTGTAGATTCTGTCACAGGGTGAAGTTTTGTTTGTGGAAGATTAGATTTTTAAATCAAATCTAATCTCCTACAAATTAGGAGATATTAATGATTGGGGGAAATTCCTAAAAACTGATATTGATGGAACTTGGGGTTCCTATTTCAAGGAGGCTGGGCAGAGCGTCAAAGTATCGAAGCTGAGAGAGTGAAAACACTGAGAGCATATACAGAATACCACAAAGGGAGATTGTGTGTGAGCTGTGCTTCGATAATCACCAAGAGCACAGCGTGAGCGCATAGGTGAGGTGATTAAAGCTGAGTGTGATTGAGACTTGTAGAGTCTGATCAATGCTTGATCTGGGAAGCCAATTCAGAGCAGCGATTGCTTGTTGGTTGATCAAGGGAGCCGCGGAGCAATTGTCGAGTGGAGGTACTCGGTCAATTGGCATGAGGCCAAGTCTCGCTAGTGACAGGTGGTCACTGAGTGAGGGGGAGTATTCCAGAGTGTGCAGCGCTCGTGGAGAGGTTCGATCGGCTCAGCGGAAGGCTTGGAGCGACGCGGACAGATTCGGCACAAGCTAGTGACACAAGGGTCCGTTATAGCAACCTACGAAACATTACTTTAATTAGAATAGGCTGAGTCTGTGAAAACAGTGGTGTAGCTATTCTGAATAATCAAGTGTGTAGGTGTGTGATACACAAGTAAGAGCTTGTTCTGACTGTGGTACTAGTAAAGGTTGAGTAGCGTAGGTTGCGTGTGTTGTATCGTGTTGTATCGTGTTGTACTCGGGACCTTGAGACTAGTGGATTAAGGGCTGAAGTTCAGTCCTTCCCAGACGCAAGCAGTTGGCCGAACTGGGTGAACAAATTGTTAGTTCATTGTTCTTGTTGCACAAGATCCATCGGTACAAGAGTGTGCTATAACAACTACTTGTACACAATCTGCATCTCAGCAGCGCTGCGACATTTCAATTGGTATTAGAGCGGGAACTCAACATACAGAGTAAAGATCCTGAGCGTCTGCTGAAGGAAGCAAGGAACAATGAAGGAAGGACAAAGCACAAGCCGTCCACCGCTGCTGGAAGAAAGTAATTATGGCTATTGGAAGGCAAGAATGATGAAATTCCCAGTGTCTCTGACAGGCAGATTTGTGAACAAGCAGTTGCTGCAGCACGCTCTTGTTCACTCGGAAATTGTCTTAGCAAACAATGAACAGGACAGAAATTTGTTCACCCAGTTCGGCCAACTGCCTACGTCTGGGGAGGACTATTCTCCAGTCCTCAATCCACTAATCCCAGAGGTCTCCAAGTACACTCGGTTACAACTCCACGCAACCTATGCTACTCAACCTTGTGTGGATTACTGGACACAATCAGAACAGGCTCTGACTTGTGTCTGTACACCCTCTACAAATGTCAATCTAGAATAGCTACTGTCTCCTCGAAACTCAGCCTATTCTAAACTACACTCAACTCTGCAGGGTTGCTGTAGCACACAGCTGATCCAAGGCCTTCTGCCGAGCCGATCGAACGATTCCATGAGCGCTGCACACTCTGGAACACTCCCCCTCACTCAGTGACCACCTGCCACTAGCGAGTCACAGCCGTCCAATCACTTGACCGAGTTCGTCCACTCGTCAGTACCTCCGCGGCCTTCCTTGATCAACCAACAAGCACTACTGCTCTAAATTGGCTTCCAGATCAAGCTCGGATCAGACTACGCAAGTCCTGATCTCCTTCTGCTTCTGTCACCACAGCTCTGCGCTCATGCTCTGCTTTCGGATGATGATCGAAGAACTCGTCGCACACCAAAATTGCTCTCTCGGAATTCTATGTATGCACTCGTGTATCCCTCAGCTTCGATCAACCTTTTTGCTCTGACCTATTCTCCTTAAATAGCAATGCCAGCTTCAACCAAGAACAGAATTTAGCAATGTCCCACAAAGAATCAATTATCTCCTAATTTTTAGGAGATTAGATTTGTTTTGATCTCCAAAACAAATCTCCTTCTCTAGCTAGGAATTCCCCACTGGAATATTCTCCGCAGCACTTTAAGAAATTCTTCTGATGCTCTCCACAGAGCTGCTAGGCCCTCTAGCCAAGCCCAGGTTGCTGCTGCTACTTGGACAGATGTTGCAGCAACCTGAACAAGCTCCTGTTATAGCATCCCCTGCTGTAGCTGCTCCTTGTCCACTTGTGCTGGTTTTGTCAAACACTGCCATACAACATCATCAATCTCCCCCTTGGCATTTTGACAAAACCCTAGGACACTGATGCACACTTCCAGGAACCAGTAAATACACCAAAACGAAAACATTCAACATAAGAGTGAGAGATGGCCACACTCGGCCTTAGCACGACCACGCAGGGCCAAAAAAAACAAAGTTCATCAGTTCAAATGGCAGCATCTTACTCTCCCCCTTTTTGGCACAGATGCTCAAGGGGCCTGCTCTTCATCTGCCGGGAACTCCAGGTCTCTGAGTAGACTTCTGATCTAGCCGCTCCTAGCATCCCTCCTTTTTGCTTCTGCTTCAAGGATGAGCAGCTCAGATCTGAGAAGGCTCACAATTCTCGCACGGAGAGCTGTTTGGATTGTGGCGGCAGGGGGAAGGGATTCCTCCAGAGGAGCTGGGGCTGAAGTACCAACCAAGAGCGGATCCTCATAGGCTATGTCCACTACATGTTTCCCTTTAAACAGTTTGTGGTCTACTATAAAGACCTGCAGCTCCTCGGATAAACCTTCAGAAAGCTCACCAAGCTCCGGATGCTGTGAGACCATCATCCCATAGATGAGGGAGGGTGGCACGATGGGCTTGCTGGAGGAAGCACTGCCAGCATGAGTAGCCAGCTGGGGAAACATCACACTGCCCAGACTGATTTTCCTCCTTTTCCCAATAGAGTGTAAAAGGTTAGCAAAGGCTCTTCTAACCTTTCCCCTGTGAGAGCTGGGGATCCAGTTTCTAATGCCCAAATGATACAGCAGAGCATTTTTTGAGGTGAGTTCAGCAGCACTGAGATTTGGACCACCCCAAGACAAGCATACTCCTCCTGTCAGAACCTTAGCCAGCACCTCTGGCTGGACATCCGTGGGCTCTCTGGCATTTCCATGTATCTCAAGAAACTCATCTATTTTCTCAGGGGTGATAAGTACTTTCTTACCCCGCACCCAACTCATTCCAAACTCATTTCCTCCTTCCTCACGAAATTTTTCTTCCATGTTCACAATAAATTCCCTAACAAGAGCTATATTGAATCTGTATGGATAAGTCAGGGATTTGAGAAGGTTTACCTCAGTGAGAAGCTGGATAATGGCTGCTGATTTGTACTCGTGCAGGTCCAGTCTCTTTTCTGTCACAATGTTCTTTCTCTCAATAGTGCTCCATGATTGGGAGGCATTCCTATTTCTAAACCAGATATCCCCTACTGTGATTGCAGTTGAGTCTACCAATGCAGGTCCTCTCTCAGAAAATTCACCAGCAGTACCTTCATCTTCTTCACTGGATTCCTCTTCTTCACTACTGGAATCAGGAATGAGGATTGGAGCTTTTCCTTTGTCTGAGGGTGGAGGAGGATGTGCTGCAGCAGGTTCTTGTTCAGGGGACTCAGCTTCTATCTCCTCCCCTTCACCTACTATGCCAGGAGACATGACAAGTGTTCTGCACCTCTCTTCTGCAGGACCTGCTACAGCATCCTCTGTAGCTTGTTCTTCTCCCGAGACTTCTTCAAGCACAGCCTCTTCAGTCATCACTGCTGCACTGGTTACAGGCTCCCCGTCACGGACTAGACGCCTCCTTTTCTGCGAGGTTCCTTCTTGTGGAGAAGGCTCGCTGTGCGACACAGGGAGAGGTGCGGGCTCCCACACCACCACGTCTAGACGCTGAGCAGGCGCTTCGTTACGCGACTTAGACCTCCTTTCAGACCTGCCTTGTCGATCTGCTGCCAGATTCTTCTTCAAACCGCGAGTCTTCACCATTGTTGCGTGTTTGTAGAGGATTGGAGGAACGCACGGTGAGGATGATCAGCAATAAATTTTGGGGAAGCGCCTTCAACTTGTCTTTGCCCTAGAAGTTGATTTACCCGTTATTTTTCTTTTTCAATTTGAAGCTTCTGGATCACGTGCCACCCATGTGCCTTCTCCCAGCTTTAGCAACCAAAACACGTGAACAAGCTTATTCTGACCAGGTTGCTATAGCAGACGCGAGCTAGTTCTCCTACTCATTTCGGAAGACAGCTTTGTTTGGCGGATCCTTGTGAGGTTCTGATGATGATTTCTTTACCCATACCTGGGTTTGTCTAGAGTTCCTCCTCTTCCGACCCTCAAGACTCCTGTTTCTTCGTTTGTCATATTTGGGTTTCCACACCTGTATTACCTGTGGCTTTCTCCTGTCTTTTTCTTTCCAGTGCCCTGGTGCAGCGATCTTAGTAATCCTCCTCTGCGATTCTTTCCAGTAAAAAGCATTTCCCGAATCTACTGGGCAAGGAGTCTTTATGCAGCATGTGTTGGCTCTGGGTTTCGTTCCCCTTTTTTCAGCTGAGAAGGTTCTCTGCTGCCGCTTCAGGTTAGATGATATCTTTTGATACCCTTTCTTCTGACCACCATTATTTGTGCATGAACTCCTTTTATTTTGAGGCTCTGGCTTTGTTTTAGAAGGATGATGCGTCAGGTGCTGCAGCATCCTCTTGTTCACGTGTCTAGTTCCAACTTTCCCTGCAGGTTTTGGAAATTCATCTGTATTATTCTTTTCATATATCATGGCATCCGAGGCTTTTATGAAAACTGTTCCTCTAGAGCTTTCTTCACCAGTATAACCAAGCCCCGTTCTCCCTTTTCCAAGTCTTTGATAAGACAAAATTTCATCCAAGATATTTTTCTGAGGATCAGCTGCCTTGGCTGTTGCTGGTGAGACACCAATGTCAGTGGTTTGGCTTTCTGTGTCTTCCCTTTTCAGAATGGTAACTTGACAGTTGGATACGGAGAGAAATTTCCTTCGTTCTTCTTCCAGAAGCTTGACTCTGTCAGTCAATGCTTGATTCGTCTGAAGGGCTGCCTCACACTGTTTAAGTATTTCCCCCAGATAGTCAATAAGGCTGACAGTTGAGTCCTCCTCATCTTCACTTTCGGATACTTCAATCCCATAGTGGAATTCGTCCTTCTTTAGCTCTTTGAGGTTGAAATCTGACACACTGGTTAGCACAACACAATTTTCTTCATCACTTTCCTCAGAGTCACTCCATTTTACTGTCAGGGACTTGTTGTTCTTTTTCTCTGAGTTTTTGAGGGGTTTGCTCGGACAGTCAGCCTCAATATGTCCATACCCTTCAGAATTCCAGCATTGGACACCCTTTTTCATTTCTTTCTTCTCATCTTCATTCTGAGCAGGTTCCTTCCCTCTCCTTTTATTTTCTCCACCTCTTCTGAATTGTTTTCGTGAGGATGAGCTTTGCCCAGTTCTTGAGTCCATGTTCTTCAGGAGCTTTCCAAGGTTCTTGACTAGCATACTCAGCTGATCATCTGGAGCTGACTTCTTAGCTTCAGTTTCAGTTTTCAGTCCAATATTCTTGTCCTTAGGAGTGAGATCTTCTTTAACCAGTTTCATCTCAAATTGTTTGAGGGATCCCATCAACTCTTCCAGCCTCGTGAATCTGACATTTTGGGATTCTTCAATGGCCGTCACTTTCATGTCAAATCTTGTGGGCAACGATCTGAGGACCTTCCTGATCAGCTTCTCCTCAGGAATAGGTTCACCAAGAGCATGGGCTTCATTTGCCAGATCACAAAGTTTTGCATTAAACTCAGTGATAGTCTCTTCTTCTAGCATTCTAAGATTCTCAAACTGAGTGGCAATAATCTGTAATCTTGACAGCTTTACTCTATCAGTTCCTTCATGTGCAGTTTGCACAATTTCCCAAGCTTGTTTGGCCTTATCACAATTTGATATCAACCTGAAATTGTTAGCATCAACTGCAGCAAAAATGGCATTCAGAGCCTTTGAATTACCAGTTGCTGCAGCTCCCTCTTCAGCAGTCCATTGTTCTTTAGGCTTTATCCGTGTGACTCCCTGTTCATCCATGGTGATTGGAGGAGACCACTGGACCACGATAGCTCTCCAGGTCTTCTCATCAATGGCCTTAAGAAAGGCTTTCATCCTAGCCTTCCAATATCCGTAGTTGCTTTCTTCCAACAATGGAGGTCTGCTTGTGCTCTGTCCTTCCTTCATTGTCTTGGTTTCTTTAGAGACACTGTAGGATCTTTTACTCTGTGTGTTGAGCTCCCGCTCTGATACCAATTGAAATTCGCAGTGTCTCTGACAGGTAGATTTGTGAACAAGCAGTTGCTGCAGCACGCTCTTATTCACTCGGAAATTGTCTCAGCAAATAATGAACAAGACAGAAATTTGTTCACCCAGTTCGGCCAACTGCCTACGTCTGGGGAGGACTATTCTCCAGTCCTCAATCCACTAATCACAGAGGTCTCCAAGTACACTCGATTACAACTCCACGCAACCTATGCTACTCAACCTTGTGTGGATTACTTAACACAATCAGAACAGGCTCTGACTTGTGTCTGCACACCCTCTACAAATGTCAATCTAGAATAGCTATTGTCTCCTCGAAACTCAGCCTATTCTAAACTACACTCAACTCTGCAGGGTTGCTGTAGCACACAGCTGATGCACAATTGTCCGCGTCGCTCCAAGGCCTTCTGCCGAGCCGATCGAACTATTCCACGAGCGCTGCACACTCTGGAACACTCCCCCTCACTCAGTGACCACGTGCCACTAGCGAGTCATAGCCGTCCAGTCACTTGACCGAGTTCGTCCACTCGTCAGTACCTTCGCGGCCTTCCTTGATCAACCAACAAGCACTACTACTCTGAATTGGCTTCCAGATCAAGCTCGGATCAGACTACGCAAGTCCTGATCTCCTTCTCCTTCTGTCACCATAGCTCTGCGCTGATGCTCTGCTTTCGAATGATGATCGAAGAACTCGTCGCACACCAAAATTGCTCTCTCTGAATTCTATGTATGCACTCGTGTATCCCTCAGCTTCGATCAACCTTTCTGCTCTGACCTGTTCTCCTTAAATAGCAACGCCAGCTTCAACCAAGAACAAAATTTAGCAATGTCCCACAAAGAATCAATTATCTCCTAATTTTTAGGAGATTACATTTGTTTTGATCTCCAAAACAAATCTCCTTCTCTAGCTAGGAATTCCCCACTAGAATATTCTCCGCAGCACTTTAAGAAATTCTTCTGATGCTCTCCACAGAGCTGCCAGGCCTTCTAGCCAAGCCCAGGTTGCTGCTGCTACTTGGACAGATGTTGCAGCAACTTGAGCAAGCTCCTGCTATAGCATCCCCTGCTGTAGCTGCTCCTTGTTCACTTGTGCTGGTTTTGTCAAACATTGCCATACTACATCATCAAAGGCATTCCTCAAGGCTATTGATGAAAGAACCTAGAGAGCAGTTGTTGTTGAATGGTCACCTCCCATAACCATGGATGAAAGGGGAGTTACTCGAGTGAAACTTGAAGGACAATGGACTGCTGAAGAGGATGCTGTAGCAAACGGTAATTGAAAGGCACTGAACGCTATTTTTGTTACGGCAGATGCTAACAATTTCAGGTTGATCGTCAACTGCGACATTGCAAAACAAGCCTGGGAAATCTTGCAAGTAGCCCATGAAGGAACCGACAAAGTAAATATGTCCAAGTTACAGATCATTGCTTCTCAGTTTGAGAGTCTGAAGATGCAAGAAGAGGAAACTATTACTGAGTTCAATGCCAAGCTGTGTGACCTGTCAAATGAAGCTCATGCTCTTAAAGAACTGATCGCGCGTCGTTGTACGTGTCAAATTAATCCTTCCTTCTCCACTTAGTATAGCGGCTAAGTCAGGGTCGATCCCACAAGGAGCAAGCAGACTCATCTTAGCTAGCAACCTACAACTTACGAAATTGGGGTTGTGAGTGGTTGAGTTGCGCAGGTGCGCGAATGAACAGTGGCGTACGCAGAATTGCACGATACCTGCGCAGGCAGTAGATTTTAAGTACTATGACTATGAAGAGTATCGGTACAGGCAATCCCCTATGAATGTATCCCTTATCATCGACTCTAAACATCTATAGTGCAGTTCTACTTAAGTTAGTGTCCGATCAAGGCTTCCTAACGTGCGCATGTTCCGATCAAAGTTCATGAGCTATTAATTCCTGAAACTAGTCTAAGCAGCCACGAATCCTATCACAGTAGCACCTGAGTATCCTAGTGTGTTACTCCTAGTTGTCACCATCAAGCTATCAACTAGTTTAACATTCAATAACTAGCAATTAGAATAAGATTGCGGTTCAAGGCTTCCCTTATTCGCACAACTAATTATCACCCATATGCACAGAATTAATATAAGTAGATGCACCAAGCATTAAGAACAAATCTCAAAGGAAATACTTCATAGCAACATGCCCAACCGATACAAGGTGTTTAGCTAGACATGCTAGAAACAAACATCATAGCAATAATAAATAAAACTAAAGCAGCAAGAGAAACGTAGCAGGTTGGCGCAATTGCGCGTTGCTGTTCTCGGCTGGCGCAGGTGGTTCGCGTAGAGTCTGGCTGAAGTAGCTCGTGTGTTTTGCTGCTGAGCATCCTTCTCTCTATCTGCTCTCTCTCCCCTTCTAACCCTAGCTTCCCTCCTCTTATATAGTGGTCATGAAGCCCAAGGAATGCTTAGATTTGGCCCTAGAGACTTATAGCAACTTCCCCAATCTAGGAGATAAATATTTAGAAACTCTGCCATTCTGCGCACGCTGATTGCGCTACTTACTTTGCGCAGTCGGTTTGCGCACTGTAGTCCGAAACAGCTATCTCCTTTTGCGCTGCTAGCTTCGCGCAGTCGTGCATTGCGCTCTAAAACGTCCGTTAGCGCACATCTAACTTATGCTCCTGTTTTATCCTGAAATACAAAAATACCGAAAACCAGTAATCTTGTACACAAAATAATGCAAACAAGCACAGTTTTAAGATCTAAATAGCGCATATAAATAGGCTCTATCAAATCCCTCACACTAGCCCTTGTTCGTCCCGAACAAGTACTGAAGCACAGATGCTTTTACCTCTCTAAAATCAAGCGCACAGCCTCATACTCATGCGCGATCCGCACAGCGATTCACCCTGCGCTGCTCTATCACCTACGCGCACAAACCCTTAACAATTCTAATATAGTAATTTCGAAATTTGTTACCTCTCAGCCAGGATGTAATTTAATTCGGATGATTCGGAGATAGCTCTTCATAGGCTCCTGGTTGTCGGTTCCTACTCCTATTTCCGGTACATGGATAACTGCGCAGGTATCTTCAGGTGCGTGATTCATTCGCGCGCTTCTGAGAACTCAAGCCTTTCGCCCTTGACGATTTTTCTTTGGACTTGCGCATGCGCTGGTATGGAGTTGTGTGCGCACGCCGATTTCCTTTCCTTGCGCATATCGTCAAATAATTACTTATTTTTATACGGCTTCGTCCACTCTTCTGATTTTCCCAGAACGGTTCCAGTCTCGGCTTTCGGATAGCAGCTATGGAACAACGCCCCGCTCTCCCTCCTTGGTCTACTTGCGCAGGTCAGCGCAGGCGTTTACACCCGCGCCCACTTTCCTACACTCGACTTCCAGAGGAAAGGTGGTCTGTTTTCCCACCTCACCACGCTATGGGTATTCGCCTTTGGCATCTGCGTGGCTGAGCGTGCTCTATTGTTCCGAAGGTTGGGAAGCACCGACCTCCACTAGTGCTTTTAGCACAAACGACTAACCGCCTCTCTAGAGCTTTTTCTTTCAACTCCACATCCCCTGAATATCCCGACTAAAAAGACAACAAAAACGGAAAAAATATACTAAATTGGTTAAAGGCAGTGCATGTAGGATGAATAAGGCAAAACAAGTCGAAAGGTGCGCGCAATCCGCATAGAAGCGCACAACCACTGCTATTTCCTAAACTGCTCTAACTAAGCTAAACTACAACGACAAATATGAATGTAAATGTAATGTACCCCACCCCCCCCCCCCCCCCCACACTTAAACAGAGACGTGTCCCCACGACTTAAGCTCAGGCGCAACGGAGAGCGCACACATGCAAACTACTAGGACAACTAAGAGCGAAAAATGAAATGCATCATGATAATAAAAAACAGAGACAATGCAGCACATGAAACACTGTCAGGGGTTCACAAGATATCCACACAAAATAAGAACAGAATATCCAATGATAGTTTCAAAAGCAGCAATGACAACCCGAGATGATTTGTGCCTAGCCCCCTGCTGCGCCTTAAACGTCTTCTGAGCTGGAGTCGTGGGCAGACCCTTGTGCCTCCTCATCCATGGACTCTGTCTCTGTCTCATATTCTGAGCTGGAGGATGGCTGCGCAACTGATACGGCTGCGGGCTGGGCTGCGGGCTCCTCGTCCGAGTCGGTCTCCTATATTGAATCTGAACTTAATTCTTTGGCGGGAGCGACCTCAGAGGGCGATCGGTTTATCTGGGCAGAGGGTTGCTGAGGGGGCTCTGATGGCATTAGCTGTGGGTCCATGACAGGGGTGCGCACTGAGGATTGGGCTGGTGACTGCGCGGGAGAACTGGCTGGCTGGCGCTGCTCTGAAGGTGACCCTCGAGGTGGCCTGCGCAGACTGAGGAGAGGGGGAATGGGGTCTCCAAATTGCCACCCTGCAGGTGGATTGATGCTTAAATCTGCCCCCTCAAGCGCCAAGTACTCTAGCACGCGCATGACGTTGAACAACATGCGCTGCTCTGCTGGCGCCTCCTCAGAATCCTGTCTGACGCCGCTTCGTCGGCGCGCGCGGGGGAGAATCTCTGATGTCGATGGTGACAACCTCCCCTGGCGGTCCACTCGCCCGCGCGCACTCCAGTCTGAGCGCGCGTCCTCATGCGCCTAGCCGGCGGCACGACTGGTGCCTCCACGTTCTCCATTTCCTCCTCAGCAGCAACTCCTTCTTGCCGCGCACTACTCTCTGCGGGCGCTCCTCTGATTGCCGCGTGCCTCGGTGCCCTAGCAGCTTGCAGCCGGTAACACCATTCCAAGGACCCGTCTCCCTTAGCAGTGACCGCTCGGTACTGCAGCATCTGAGCACGGTCAAGAGGAACGGCTGGAACAACTGTGTGCTGAGGCACCTCTGGCTCCCCGTGCAGCCCACGCAGAAAATGCGTAATCACACCTCCACAAGTGAGCGAGACCTTGGTGCTGAGCGGCTCCCAGTGCACTACCATGTCCGACACGAACCTCACCTTCTTCCCATAATACAACCCCTTCAGCACGTCCATATCAAGCAGGCTGACCTTCGGCGCACCATTGTAGCGCCCAATAACTGTGTACGCGATCATGCGCCATAGGTAATACATCCAGGGGTTGTGCAGCTCACGCCCTCGGCTGCGCCCAGCGGCAAACGGTTTGCCCGACGCCATCTCGAGCCACGCCTCCTGGTTGGTGTGCGTATCCACCTCGTGCTCGCGCACCTTGTCACAGCGCAGGGTGCGCTTCAACCTCTTGGCCGATGCAATCCACACCCCTCGGTGTCGGTACCGGATCTCCAAGTCATGGATCTGCAGGGACGCCAGGAACTCACAGGTGTCCTCCTTGTCGGCTGCGCTTTCTAAGTCCATTAGCGCTTCCCAGCCAGCCTGCGCAAGCTTTTCTGTGACCAATTCCTCTAAGCCCATCTCGCGCAGGAAGTCCCTGCTGATGCTCGGTGTGCCATACATGTCCAGCCTCCAGAAGGCATCATACTTCCGTGTGAACGAGGCTAGGGTGTCCTGGTCCTCTGCCGGCCTCATATTTGCAATGGTCTACTGTAGTCAACGCTCTACCCAAAATCAGAACTTCAAATCAAACTCTCAAATTCCTACCAGATGGGCGCCTCACTCGCGTCAACAAAACCCAGCTAAGAAATCACCAAACGGAGCTAGCTACCTAGGTGCGGTTTTGATCTTAGGGTTTCGTCCCTCCCTAGGTGCGGTTTTGATCTTAGACTCCAGAGAGGTAATGGTATCCGTGCTTGAGTGCTTGTTCGGGACGAACAAGGGGCAAGTGTGGGGGGTTTGATAGAGCCTATTTATACCCGCTATTTAGATCCTAACACTATGCTTGTTTGCATTATTTTGTGTATAAGATTACTGGTTTTCGGTGTTTTTGTATTTCAGCGCGAAACGAGGGCCTAAGTCGGATACGCGCTAACAAGCAGCGTTTAAAGAGCGCAACACACAGCCTGCAGAGCTAGCAGCGCAAACAGGATAGGAAGTGGCAGAGTCGACTACGGTGCGCAGACCGATTGCGCTAACCAGTGTGTGCAGTGCGCCATGCGCAGGATATTGGTGTTTCCAAATCTTGACACCATCAGATTTGGAAGTTGCCAAGGCCATCCTTGGGCCTCATGAGCAGTATATAAAGAGAGGAAGGCTAGGGTTTGAGACACACATCACGACACACAGAGAAACAGGAGAGAGAGGCGGAACTGAAAAACAGACGAGCCTACTGAGAGGACCTGTGCTAGCCGACTGCGCCAGCCGAGATACTGCAACCTGCACGCACCTGCTTGTTACTGTTTTCTTGGATACTTTAGTTGTTATTTACTATTTCTATGATGTTTACTACTAGGATGTCTAGCTAAACGCTTTGTATCGGTTGGGCATGATTCTATGAGTATTTCCTTTGAGACTAGTGCTTAATGCATAGTTTGTTTGCTTGTATTAATTCTGTGCACACGGTTGACAACTAGTTGCATGAGTAGGGGAAGCCTTGAACCGCAATCTTACTCTTGCTACTTGTTTATTACATGTTAAACTAGTTGATAGCTTGACGGTGACAACTAGGAGTAACACGCTAGGATAATCAGTTGCTACTGTGACAGGATTCGCAGCTGCTTAGACTAGTCTTAAGAATTAATAGCTCATGAACTTTGATCGGAACATGCGCACATGTTAGGAAGCCTTGACCGGACACTAACATCAGTAAACCAAACTATAGACGTTTAGAGTCGATGATAAGGAATATATTCATAGAGGATTGTCTGCGCCGATACTTTTCATAGTCATAGTACTTAATCTCTACTGCATGCGCACGTCTAGTGCAATTCCTGCGTTAACTATTGTTTATTCGCGTACCTGTGCAACCCAATCACTCACACCCCAACTTTCGTAAGTGTAGGTTACTAGTAGAGCTAATCTACTTTCTCCCTGTGGAATCGACCCTGACTTAGCCGCTATACTAAGTGGAGAAGGAAGGAAATAATTTGACGCGCACAACGACGCGCGGATTAAATTTTGGCGCCGTTGCCGGGGAGCAACACAGATAAGCTTTAACCAGCTTAAATTTCCTTTTACAATAGTTAGTTATTTCTGTTTGCTTTACTCTCGTTGTTGTTTCTGACAGTGCCCAATCAACATCAGCCTGCGCAACCTTGAAACAGTTGCGCTGCGCAGATTCTAGTTGCGCACTGACAGACGCGACTGCTTAGTTGTCTTTTAATTTCATTTTCTTTGAGATTTAGAACAGGCTATGAAGGATAACAGTGTCGTTGGCGACAACTTAGGGGACAGAACCCCAGACAATGCAGGAGCAAATAACCGCGCAGTTCGGTTCATAGAGGAAGTGCAGCGCGAGGTTGAAGCAAGGATGGCCGCTGAAGTGTATAATGCGCCACCAGCGCGACAGGCCGCGCTACGCAGAACAGTGCGCGAGATGTCAGCCCCAATCATGGTTAACCAGCCATGGTGCATAGTGCTTCCACCAGACGGCCATTTTGAACTAAGGAGCTCGCTCATTCATCACATGCCCAAGTTCCACCGAATGAACAACGAGAACCCAGTCAAGTATGTGCGAGAATTCCTAGTCATTTGCGAGAACATGAAGGCCGAAGGGGAGAGCGACGAAGCGCTGAAGATGAAAGCGTTCCCATTTTCACTGTGTGACACGGCCAGGCATTGGCTGATGAGCTTACCAGCAGGATCAATTCACACATGGGAGCAGCTGCAGAAGAAGTTCTTGGACAAGTTCTATCCCGCAGCAAAGATCGCGCTACACAGGAGGGAGCTGGCCGGACCTAGGCAGGGCGCAGGAGAGTCACTATCGGAGTACTAAAAGCGTTTCAGGGAGCTGGAGGCCAACTGCTACAATAACGGCCTACCTCAAAATGTGCTGATAGAGAATTTCTTGAATGGATTGCTGCCCATGGAGCTGAGATTATTGAATGCATGCGTAGGAGGCGACTGATAGAGCCTATTTATACGCATTATTTAGATCATAACCCTATGCTTGTTTGCATTATTTTATGTACAAGATTACTGGTTTCCAGTGTTTTTGTATTTCAGGGCAAAACGAAGGCCTAAGTCGGATACGCGCTAACAGGCAGCGTTTAGGACGCGCATCACACAGCCTGCGGAGCTAGCGGCGCAAACAGAAGAATTGGCAGAGTCGACAACAGTGCGCTAACCAATTGCGCTAAGCAGATGCCGTGCGCCAGGCGCAGATGGTGGTGTTTCCAAATCCTGACACGACCAGATTTAGAAGTTGCCAAGGATGAGCCCCTGAGCAGTATATAAAGAAGAGAGGGAGGCTAGGGTTGAGAGACGACTCTCAGGATTCACAATTCGTACACCTAGGAGGCACTGCGCAGCAGGACTGGAAAACACACGAGCTTGTTAAGAGGATCTGCGCCAGCCGACTGGGCCAGCCAAGACAGCAACCTGCACGCACTGTTTGCTATTGTTTTCTTGGACACTTTAGTTATTATTTACTGTTTCTATGATGTTTATCACTAGCATGTCTAGCTAAACGCTTAGTATCGGTTGGACATGAATCTATGAGTATTTGCCTTTGAGACTTGCGCTTAATGCATAGCTTGTTTTGCTTATATTAATTCTGTGCACATTACTGGCAGCTTGTTACACGAGTAGGGGAAGCCTTGAACCGCAATCTTACTCTTGTTGCTTGTTGTTGTTTGTTAAACTAGTTGAATAGCCTGACGGTGCCAACTAGGAGTAACGCGCTAGGTTAGGCAATTACTACCTTGATCGGATTCGTAGTTGTTTAGTCTAGTGTAAGAATTAATAGCACATGAACTTTGATCGGAACATGCGCACATGTTAGGAAGCCTTGATCGGACACTAACATTAGCAAACCAAACTATAGACATTTAGAGTCGATGATAAGGAATACACTCATAGAGGATTGTCTGCGCCGATACTTCTCATAAGTCATAGTACTTAATCTCTATTGCCTGCGCAGGTCTAGTGCAATTTCCTGCGTTACGATACCACTGTTACTTGCGCATCGCGCAAACCAATCACTCACCCCCCAATCTTCGTAAGTGTAGGTCACTGGCTAAAACTGAACTACTTGCTCCCTGTGGAGATCGACCCTTACTTAACCGCTATACTAGTGGAAGAGGAAGGATTATATTTGACGCGCACAACGACGCGCGATCAGCGACATTTGCCACGTGCTCGTTCTGTGCAGCAGGTAGAAACAAGCGCGGCGATAAAGGAAATGAAGGCCATGCTGCAGAAGTTGATGCATGCGCAGAGAGCGCAACCAGCTACGCCAAAGGCGTGCGAGTTCTGCACATCCACTGAGCACAAAACCGATGCATGTCCCACACTTTTCGAGGAATCAGGAGAAGTCAATGCTCTAGGAGGATGGGATAATAGAGGGCCACAGAGGCAGAATCAGCCGCGTTTTGGACTAGCCGCAAATGGGTTCAGATGGAAGGAGGAAAACAATTTCCAGAGGCAGTCCGCGGACCAGCGTGCACCACAGCAGACGCAACAAGCTGCGCCCTACAATCCACCGCATCGCCGCACTAACGCACCAGCGCAGAACAACCAGCAACCGAGGCGATCCTTAGAAGATATCGTGGGGCAGCTAGCAGACACAGTGCGCAAGAATGATGAGAAGTATGACAAGAGGTTCGAATCCATTGAGAAGCAGCTATCAAAGATCGCTACCACGGTGTATGAGCTGAAAAAGAGCGATGGCAACCTGCCTTCGCAAGTGATCCAGAATCCCAAGGGAGGAGTCAACGCAGTGACACTGATGACTGGCGCACGGTAGGAACAGAGCAGACCGCAAAGGCGCCCGCGCAACCAGTTGCGCAAGCTCCAGATCCAGCAGAGGCAGATGCGCCAGCCACAAGCCAGCAGGGCGAGGCCCCAGGTATGGCGCAATCAAAAGACAAAGGCATGAATCGTACTAACATACTGATCGCGCGTCGTCGTGCGCGTCAAATATAATTCCTTCCTCTCCCACTAGTACAGCGGTTAAGTAAGGGTCGATCTCCACAGGGAGCAAGCAGTGTGTCTTAGCCAGTAACCTACACTTAAGAAAACGGGGGTTGCGTGAGTGATTGGGGGTTTTGCGCGATGCGCGAGTAGCAGTGAATATCGTAACGCAGGAAATTGCACTAGACGTGCGCAAGCAGTAGAGATGAAGTACTATCTTTATGAGAAGTATTGGGCAGACAATCCTCTATGAATGCATTACTTATCATCGACTCTAAACATCTATAGCTTGTGGTTTACTTGGGTTAGTGTCCGGTAAAGGCTTCCTAACACGTGCGCATGTTCCGTTCAAAGTTCATGTGCTATTAATCCTTAGAACTAGACTAAACAGCTGCGAATCCTGTCACAGTAGCAACTGCCTATCCTAACTCGTTACTCCTAATTGTCACGGTAAGTTTGCGGTTCAAGGCTTCCCCTACGCATGCAACTAGTTTAACAGGTGACAAGCAAGCAACACAAGTAAGATTGCGGTTCAAGGCTTCCCCTACTCATGCAACTAACTGTCTCAGTACGCACAGAATTAATACAAGTAAATAAACTATGCATTAAGCTCAAGTCTCAAAGGTAATACATTATAGGTTCATGCCCGACCAACACTAAGTGTTTAGCTAGACATGCTAGTGGTAAACATCATAAAATAGTAAATAACAACTACTGAATCCAAGAAAACGGTAGCAAACAGTGCGTGCAGTCGGCTGGCGCAGTCGGCTGGCGCAAATCTCCTTGACAGGTCCGTGTGTTTTCCAGTTCTGCCGCGCAGTGCCTCCTCTGAGGCCGTGGTGCTGCCTCTCCGTGTTGTTGTGAAACCCTAGACTTTCTTTGTTTAAATAGTGCCCAGGAAGTTCACCTTTGGCAACTTCCAAATCTGGTCACTGGATTTTGCGCCTGGCGCACGGCATCGGCTAGCGCATATGGTTAGCGCACCTCTGCTGTCTTTCGCCACTTCTTCTTCTGTTTGCGCCGCTAGCTCCTCAGGCTGATCTTTCACTCCTAGAACGCTGCCTGTTAGCGCGTATCCGACTTAAGGACTCGTTTTGACCTGATATACAAAAACATTGGAAACGAGTAATCTTGCTCATGAAATATTGCAAACAAGCATAGGGTTATGACCTAAATAATGTGTATAACTAGGCTCTATCAAACCCCCCACACTTGCCCCTTGTTCGTCCCGAACAAGTACTGAAACGCGGATACAATTACCTTTTCTGGAGACTAGCGCACAGCCTTGCATTCTAGCGCAAAATGCACAGTTGCTCAACTTGTGCTGCTTTATCACCTGCGCACAACTGCACTCAATAGTTCTAATATAATAATCCCGAAATTTCATTACCTCTCAGCCGGGATGAAGATCTTTGGATGACTGGGAGATAGCTCTTCTTAGGCTCCTGGTTGTCAACTCCCGCTCCGAAGATAGGTATATGGTTTCTTGCGCGAGCTTCTTCCAGTGCGTGATTCGTTCGCACACTTCCTGGGAACCTGAGCCTTCGATGATATCCTTGTGGTCTTGCGCACGCAGGTACTAAGTAGTGCGCATGCTGATTCTTTGTAACGCAAATCATCTGTTGGTATGTTTCTTTTGTACAGCTTCCTTTCCAATTTTTTATTCCCAGAACAGTTCCAGTCTCAGCCTTCGGATAGCAGCTATGGAACTCGTTCCGCTCTCCCTCCTTGGTTCGTCTGCGCCGGTCAGCGCACGCGTTTGCAACCGCGCCCGCTTTCCTTAGCTCGGCTTCCAGAGAGAAGGTGGTCTGTTTTCCCACCTCGCCACGCTTTGGGTATTTCGCCTTAGGCATCTGCGTGACTGAGCGCGCTTTTTTGTTCCGAAGGTTGCGAAGCACCGGCCTCCACTAGCGCACTCGACCATATACCTCGCCTTCGAAGCACAAGCGACTAACCGCCTCTCTGGAGCATTTCTATCAACTCCACATCCCCTGCATATCCCAACTAACAGGAGCAAAAAACGAAAAAATTATACTAAAACAGTAGATAGCAGTGCACGCAAGATGGATAGCGCAAAACGAGCTGGAGCGCATGCGCATCCTGCACTCTAGCGCACTACTGCTACTATTCTCTCTAACTTAAACTAAGCTATACTAAAAATGCTCAAAAACGTGAAATGTAAGAGTAACGCCCCCCCCCCCCCCCCCCCACACTTGAACAGAGACGTGTCCCCACGACTCAAGCTCAAGCGCACGGAGGCTGCGCACATGCAAAATGACAAGTCCTAAACTGCCTAAAAGAAACACTAAAAACTAAAAAGAAAAATATGTAAAAATAAAAACAAGTCGGGTTACCTCCCGACAAGTGCCTTTGTTTAACGTCGTTGGCTCGACTGTACCTCGTTACGTTCCAAAACGTGCGTCTGCGACCTCCCCCACTCTTGCTCCTGAGTGTCCCTGCGCCAGTGCGTGTATTGCGTTTTCCTGGGTCCTGCGCAACGGGTGAAAAGGGTAGTCAGTATGTGATAAATCATGCGTAACGAGGATAGATGCAGAGGAAGAAGAGATATAAGCAATAGGTTCCAGTTCTCCCTCTGGTGCATCCGGTGGTGCGTCTGGCGGAGGCTCTGGCGCAATGCTCATGCGCCATCCAGCCTGAATGCGCTTGGGAACTAGCTCGCCCTGCGCATCTGCAACCAAGTCGTCTATGCTGCCCATCGCGTGCACTGTAGCGTCTTCATGAGGGTGCTGCATTCCTTTGAATATGTCGAAGTAGATCTCTTTCCTATCAACCTCCATGGACAGCGTGCCCCTCCATACGTCTATCTTCGTGCGCGCGGTCATCAGAAACGGTCTGCCTAGGAGGATCTGCGCACTGCTGGCGCTTGATTCACCCTCCATTTCGAGCACATAAAAGTCTGCTGGAAACACCAGCTCTCCTACTCGCACTAGGACATCTTCTATCATGCCTGCAGGTTGTTTGCACGATTGATCTGCTAGCTGAATTGTGAGATCTGCAGGTTTAGTGGTCCAAGGCGCAAGGTCGCATAGAGAGAATATGGTAATAAATTGATTGATGCGCCTAAATCGATCATGCAGTTGCTTACCGTGGTTTTACCTAAGGTGCAAGGGATAGTGAATGTACCTGGATCTCGGCACTTAGGTGGTACCTTTTGTCGCACGATCGCTGAGGCCTGCGCATTTAGCATTTCCTGTGCGCATTCGCCTTGCTTGTTTGTGGCTGGCATTTCTGGTTGCGCGTTTTGCTCTGGTTGCGCACTCTGTTCTGCTGGGTCTGGGACTTGCGCAACTGGTTGCGCGGGCGCCTGCGCGGTCTGCTCCGTTCCTACTGTGCGCCCAGTCCTCAGTGTCACTGCATTGACTCCTCCTTTAGGGTTCTGAACCACTTCCGAAGGCAGGTTGCCATCGCTCTTTTTTATCTCATCCACCATGGTTGCGATCTGTGATAACTGCTTTTCGATGGATTCGAACCTCTTGTCATACTTTTCGTCATTCTTGCGCACTGTGTCTGCTAGCTGCCCCATGATATCTTCCAAGGATCGCTTTGGTTGCTGATTGTTCTGTGCTGGTGCGTCTGTGCGGCGATGCGGTGGATTGTAGGGTGCAGCTTGTTGCGTCTGCTGTGGCGCGCGCTGATCAGTGGGCTGCCTCTGGAAATTGTTCTCTTCTCTCCATCTGAATCCATTTGCAGCAAGCCCAAAGCGCGGCTGATTCTGCCTCTGCGGTCCTCTGTTGTCCCATCCTCCAAGGGCATTTACATCTCTAGTTTCTTCAAAAAGTGTTGGGCATTCGTCTGTCTTGTGCTCAGTGGACCTGCAGAATTCACATACCTTTGGCGCAACTGGTTGTGCGCTCTGCGCACTCATCAGCTTCTGTAGCATGGCCTTCATTTCTTGGATCTCAGCGCTTGCCTCTACCTGATGCACAGAACGATTACGACTACTTTCAAGTGTCAATTGATGTCTTACCTGCCCAGCAGAATCTTCTATCAGCTGCCATGCATCCTCCGGGTACATGTTGCAAATGTCCCCTCCTGCGCATGCATTCAGTAGTCGCAGCTCCATGGGCAGCAGTCCATTCAGAAAGTTCTCTATCAGCACATTCTGAGGAAGCCCGTGATTGTAGCAGTTGGCTTCCAGCTCCCTGAAACGCTCGTAGTATTCTGACAGAGACTCCCCTGCGCTCTGCCTTGGCGCGGCCAATTCCCTTCTGAGCGGCGCAATCTTCGCTGCTGGATAAAATTTGTCTAAGAACTTCTTCTGCAGCTGCTCCCATGTGTGAATAGATCCTGCAGGTAAATTCATTAGCCAGTGTCTAGCTGTATCACTTAGTGAGAATGGAAAGGCTTTCATTTTTAGTGCTTCATCGCTTTCCCCTTCGGTCTTCATGTTTTCGCAAATGACCAGGAACTCTCGCACATGCTTGACTGGATTTTCATTGTTCATCCCGTGGAACTTGGGCATGTGATGGATGAGTGAGCTCCTTAGCTCGAAGTGACCGCCTGGTGGAAGCACGATGCACCATGGCTGGTTAACAGTGATAGGGGACGACATCTCGCGCACTGTCCTGCGCCTCGCGACTGGACGAACGGGTGGCGCAATGTATGGTTCAGCGGCCATCCGTGCGTCGACCTCACGCTGCACTTCCTCTCTGAATAGGGCTGCGCGGTTATGTGCCCTTGCTTCCTCTGGGGTTCTGTCTCCCAGGTTATCTCCAACCACACTGTTATCCTCCATGTCCTGATCCAAACTCAAGAAACGAAATTAAATGGCAACGAAGTTGTTGCGTCTGTCAGTGCGCAACTAGAATCTGCGTAGCGCAACTGTTTCAAGGTTGCACAGGCGGATGTGATTGTGCGCTGTCAGAAACAACAACGAGAAAACAAAACAAAATGAAATAACTAGTTACTAAAATGAGAAATGTAAGCTAGCTAAAACTTAGCTGTGTTGCTCCCCGGCAACGGCGCCAAAATTTGATCGCGCGTCGTCGTGTGCGTCAAATAAAATTCCTTCCTCTCCCACTAGTACAGCGGTTAAGTAAGGGTCGATCTCCACAGGGAGCAAGCAGTGAGTCTTAGCCAGTAACCTACACTTAAGAAAACGGGGGTTGCGTGAGTGATTGGGGGTTTTGCGCGATGCGCGAGTAGCAGTGAATATCGTAACGCAGGAAATTGCACTAGACGTGCGCAAGCAGTAGAGATGAAGTACTATCTTTATGAGAAGTATTGGGCAGACAATCCTCTATGAATGCATTCCTTATCATCGACTCTAAACATCTATAGCTTGTGGTTTACTTGGGTTAGTGTCCGGTAAAGGCTTCCTAACACGTGCGCATGTTCCGTTCAAAGTTCATGTGCTATTAATCCTTAGAACTAGACTAAACAGCTGCGAATCCTGTCACAGTAGCAACTGCCTATCCTAACTCGTTACTCCTAATTGTCACGGTAAGTTTGCGGTTCAAGGCTTCCCCTACGCATGCAACTAGTTTAACAGGTGACAAGCAAGCAACACAAGTAAGATTGCGGTTCAAGGCTTCCCCTACTCATGCAACTAACTGTCTCAGTACGCACAGAATTAATACAAGTAAATAAACTATGCATTAAGCTCAAGTCTCAAAGGTAATACATTATAGGTTCATGCCCGACCAACACTAAGTGTTTAGCTAGACATGCTAGTGGTAAACATCATAAAATAGTAAATAACAACTACTGAATCCAAGAAAATGGTAGCAAACAGTGCGTGCAGTCGGCTGGCGCAGTCGGCTGGCGCAAATCTCCTTGACAGGTCCGTGTGTTTTCCAGTTCTGCCGCGCAGTGCCTCCTCTGAGGCCGTGGTGCTGCCTCTCCGTGTTGTTGTGAAACCCTAGACTTTCTTTGTTTAAATAGTGCCCAGGAAGTTCACCTTTGGCAACTTCCAAATCTGGTCACTGGATTTTGCGCCTGGCGCACGGCATCGGCTAGCGCATATGGTTAGCGCACCTCTGCTGTCTTTCGCCACTTCTTCTTCTGTTTGCGCCGCTAGCTCCTCAGGCTGATCTTTCACTCCTAGAACGCTGCCTGTTAGCGCGTATCCGACATAAGGACTCGTTTTGACCTGATATACAAAAACATTGGAAACGAGTAATCTTGCTCATGAAATATTGCAAACAAGCATAGGGTTATGACCTAAATAATGTGTATAACTAGGCTCTATCACATACCTGCACCTTTCCCTGTACAAGCACCATCAGCTAGGAAGGAAGCGCTTGATAAGGAGCTCTACGAGTTATTCAGTAAGGTGGAAATAAACATTCCTCTTATTGAAGCAGTTCGGCAGATTCCTAGGTACGCCAAGTTTTTAAAGGAGCTGTGCACAAACAAGAGGAGGAAAGGCGAGTGCGCACAGGTAATGCTAAATGCGCAGGCCTCAGCAATCGTGCAGCATAAGGTACCACCTAAATGCCGGGATCCAGGTACGTTCACCATCCCCTGCACTTTAGGTAAGACCACAGTAAGCAACTGCATGATTGACTTAGGCACATCTATAAATGTGCTTCCCTATTCCCTGTATGCGTCATTGCGCCTTGGACCACTAAAGCCTGCAGGTCTCACCATTCAGCTAGCAGATCGGTCGTGCAAGCAACCGACGGGCATGATCGAGGACGTCCTTGTCCGAGTAGGAGAGCTGGTGTTCCCAGCAGATTTCTATGTCCTAGAAATGGAGGGTGAGTCGAGCAAAGGCAGTGCGCAGATCCTACTGGGCAGACCATTTCTGATAACAGCGCGCACAAAGATAGACGTGTGGAGGGGTACGCTCTCAATAGAGGTCGATGGCGAGGAGATTCATTTTAACATATTCAAAGGGATGCAGCACCCTCATGAGGACGCCACAGTGCACGCGATGGACAACATAAATGACTTGGTTGCAGATGCGCAATGTGCAAGCGCAGCAGCAAAACCTGAGACACTGGCACAGGCAGAGTTGGAGGCGCAAGAGGATGAGCTGAGCAGTACTGAACCAGCATCCAGATAGGTACACGATATAGTTAATGTCTGCCACTACTAATAAGATCTTGCCCTCTATTGAACAGGCACCCAAGGTCGAGCTGAAGCAACTCCCAGAGCACCTTAAATACATATTCTTGGGAAATGAGGACACCCTGCCAGTAATCATAAAGAAAGGATTGGAAGAGGAGCAGGAGGCGCGATTACAGCAGGTGCTGCGCAAGAACCAGCGCGCTATAGGATGGACACTTGCTGACCTGCGCGGAGTGAGCCCGGACTTATGCATGCATAGGATTCTATTGGAAGATGGTGCCAAACCATCCAGGGAGCCTCAGCGCAGATTGAACCCGAACATGATGGAAGTGGTACAGAAAGAGATCCTGAAGCTGCTTGACCCAAGAGTCATTTACCCAATCTCGGACAGCAAATGGGTAAGTCCAGTGCACGTTGTGCCGAAGAAAGGAGGAATCACAGTAGAGGAGAATGCGCAGGGCGAGCTAGTTCCCAAGCGCATGCAGACTGGATGGCGCATGTGCATCGACTACAGAAAGCTTAACGCAGTCACGCGCAAGGACCATTTTCCGCTGCCCTTCATGGACCAGATGCTAGATCGATTAGCAGGGAAGCCTTACTTTTGCTTCCTGGACGGGTATTCAGGGTACAATCAGATACCCATAGCTGCGGAGGATCAAGAGAAAACTACGTTCACCTACCCATTCGGTACGTTTGCATTTCGGCGCATGTCATTTGGGCTGTGTAACGCGTCAGGGCCGCGTTTGACAAGCTGAAAGAGGCGGTGACAAGTGCGCCAGTGATGCGCGCGCCAGACTGGAACCTGCCGTTTGAACTGATGTGTGACGCAAGTGACTATGCAGTAGGTGCAGTCCTGGGACAGTACGTGGACAAGAAGCCGCACGCCATTTATTAAGCATCGCGCACACTGGACGCTGCGCAGAGGAACTACACCACCACGGAGAAGGAACTTCTGGCAGTTGTGTTTGCGCTGGAGAAGTTCCGCGCATATGTTCTAGGCGCCAGGGTCATCGTCTACACAGACCACGCAGCAATACGTTACCTGATGTCCAAGAAGGAGACTAAGCCACGCCTGATCGTTGGGTGCTCCTACTTCAGGAATTCGACTTGGAAATCAAAGATAAGAAGGGCACAGAGAACACAGTCGCGGACCACCTAAGCAGGATCGTGAAAGCAGAGGAGCCAGGGCTGATCACGGAGACATTCCCTGACGAGCATCTGATGCCGCTGACAGGTAAGGTACCATGGTATGCGCACATTGCGAATTACCTGGTCACAGGTACGTTTCCTTCTCATTTCACTAAAACCCAATGCATGAGATTAAAGCATGAGTCCAGGTATTACATATGGGATGATCCGTATATGCTCAGAATAGGACCTGATCAAATTTTGAGGCGCTACGTGCCTGACCATGAAATTAACTCGGTTTTGCTGTTTTGTCATGCGCACGCATGTGGAGGACACTTTGGTCCAAAGCGCACGAGCAGAAAGATCCTAGACTGCGGATTCTATTGGCCACACTTGTTTAGTGACTCGTACAACCACTGCAGGAATTGTGACAGGTGCCAGCGCACAGGGGGCATATCAGCGCGCAATGAGATGCCGCAGACGCCAATTCTAGTGGATGAAGTATTCGATATTTGGTGGATTGACTTCATGGGGCCATTTCCTCCATCTTCCGGATATGAGTATATATTGGTCGCGGTGGATTATGTCTCCAAATGGGTTGAGGCCAAGGCCACCCGGAAGGATGATGGTAAGACGGTCGCTAACTTTTTGAGAACTAACATTTTTTGTAGGTACGGGGTGCCTAAGGCAGTCATAAGCGACCAGGGGACGCATTTTTGCAATAGGATAGTGGCGCAGGTGTTCAAGCATTATGGAGTGCGCCACAAGACGTCCACCGCTTACCACCCTCAGACGAATGGCCAGGCTGAGGTTTCCAACAGAGAGATCAAGCGTATCCTGGAGAAAACTGTGAGACCGTCACGCAAAGACTGGAACCAGCGCCTTGACGATGCGCTGTGGGCATACCGAACCGCACATAAGACACCAATTGGGACCTCACCGTTTCGGTTGGTTTATGGAAAAGCGTGCCACCTGCCAGTGGAATTGGAGCACAAAGCATACTGGGCATTGCGCGTTTGCAACCTGAACCTAGACGAGGCTGGTAAGGAGCGCGCATTTGAGCTAAGCGAATTAGAAGAGCTGCGCCTGGATGCATATGAGGGACTGCGTGATTACAAGGCGCGCACAAAGGCATTTCATGACAAAAATATCCTCAGACGCACCTTTGAGCCAGGAGACCAGGTACTATTGTTCTCCTCGCGCCTAAAGCTCATGCCGGGGAAGCTGCGCAGCAAATGGAAGGGACCATACACGGTTACCAAGGTTTTCCCCTACGAAACAATCGAGTTAGAAAACGAGCACCGGCATCGTTTTCAGGTCAATGGGCAGAGAGTCAAAAAGTATTTAGGAGAACCTTGGGATGGCATAGCGCGCGAAGTTGAATTGGCGGAGCCAGAGATAGCAGATGCGCAGGTTGCTGCGCCAGAGTCGCCACCAGATGCACCAGAGGGAGAACTGGGAACTTTTGCTCATATTTCTTCTTCCTCTTTATCTACCCTCGTTACTTATAAGTTATCACATACTATTTAACCTTGCTGACCACCCTTCCGATCCTTTGCGCAGGAACAAGAAGAACGCAACACACGCACGAGCGCAGGGTCACTCAGGAGCAAGAGTGGGGGAGGTCGTTGGCACACTTTTACACAAGTAACGAGGTACAGTCGAGCCAACGATGTTAAACAAAGGCACTTGTCGGGAGGTAACCCGACATATTTTAGTTTTACACGTTTTTCTTTTAGTTTTTTTTCTAGGGTCTTTTAGCTAGTTTAGGACTTGTAGTTTTTTTTAGTCGCGCAGCAGTGCGCAGGTCAGTGCGCAATTCAGTGCGCAGAGCAGCTGCGCCAGACAGGGGGTATATAAGGGCATTACTTACAAAAATTTCAGCACTTTTCACACTCGACCGTTGCAAGAAGCTTCTGCCCTCAACCTCCGCTCACCGTCCGACAACCGATCAGACGTCCGTTCAGCACGAGTTGAGGAGCATACAGTCGCACATACACCAGGTAACCCTTCCCGTCAAGTTTGAGCCGATTCAAGTAGGGTTTTGTGCGATAGAGGAGTGCCCTAGGTTTGAAATCTCACCTAGCTAGCGTGCACCATTTGGAGTTCTGGTTAGTGGGTTTTGTAGGCGGACGGTAGGCGACCATTTGGTGAAAATTTCCGGGCTTTTGTCGGAGTTTGGATTTTTGAGTATTTGTGGAGTGTTGAGCGGAGGAACCCTAGCGCACAATGCAGCCTGCCGAGGATCAAGCGACCCCAGCATCTTTCGCCAGCAAGTTTGAAGCCTTCATGAGGCTGGAGATGTACGAGACCCCGTACATCAGCAGGGACTTCCTGCGTGAGGTCGGAATGGAGGACCTCATTGTGGAGAAGCTCGCGCTGGCGGGCTGGGAGGCGCTGTTGGACATCAACAGTGCAGCGGATAAGGAGGATACGTGTGAGTTTTTGGCGTCACTGGAGACGGCCGATCTGAAGATAAGGTACCGGCACAGAGGGGTCTGGTACATTACCTCGGCTAAGAGGCTGAAGCGCACGCTGAGGTGCGCAAAGGTGCGTGAGGCGGATATAGACACGCACACGAATCAGGAGGCGTGGCGCGAGATGGCGACCGGCCCAGTTTTTTCCGCGGGGCGCAGCCGAGGACGCGAGCTGCGCGACCCGTGGATGTTCTACCTATGGCGCATGGTCGCCTATGCCATCATCGGGCGTTTTAATGGTGCGCCGAAGATCAGCTTGCTGGACATGGACATTTTGAAGGGTTTTTACTATGGGAAGAAGGTGTTGTTTGTCTCGGACATGGTGGTCCATTGGAGTCGGGTCAGCACGAAGGGGCCGCTGACTTGTGGGGGAATGATCACGCACCTGTTGCGCTGCAATCTACTGTTTTGTATTTCATAGATTACTGGTTTCCAGTGTTTTTGTATTTCAGGGCGAAACGAGGGCCTAAGTCGGATACGCGCTAACAGGCAGCGTTTAAGGAGCGCAACACACAGCCTGCGGAGCTAGCAGCGCAAACAGATTAGAGGTGGCAGAGTCGACTACGGTGCGTAGACCGATTGCGCTAACCAGTGTGTGCAGTGCGCCATGCGCAGGATATTGGTGTATCCAAATCTTGACACCATCAGATTTGGAAGTTGCCAAGGCCGTCCTTGGGCCTCATGAGCAGTATATAAAGAGAGGAAAGCTAGGGTTTGAGACACACATCACGACACACAGAGAAACAGGAGAGAGAGGCAGAACTGAAAAACAAACGAGCCTACTGAGAGGACCTGCGCTAGCCGAGATACTGCAACCTGCACGCACCTGCTTGTTACTGTTTTCTTGGATACTTTAGTTATTATTTACTATTTCTATGATGTTTACTACTAGCATGTCTAGCTAAACGCTTTGTATCGGTTGGGCATGATTCTATGAGTATTTCCTTTGAGACTAGTGCTTAATGCATAGTTTGTTTGCTTGTATTAATTCTGTGCACACGGTTGACAGCTAGTTGCATGAGTAGGGGAAGCCTTGAACCGCAATCTTACTCTTGCTACTTGTTTGTTACATGTTAAACTAGTTGATAGCTTGACGGTGACAACTAGGAGTAACGCGCTAGGATAATCAGTTGCTACTGTGACAGGATTCGTAGCTGCTTAGACTAGCCTTAAGAATTAATAGCTCATGAACTTTGATCGGAACATGCGCACATGTTAGGAAGCCTTGACCGGACACTAACATCAGTAAACCGAACTATAGACGTTTAGAGTCGATGATAAGGAATATATTCATAGAGGATTGTCTACGCCGATACTTTTCATAGTCATAGTACTTAATCTCTACTGCCTGCGCACGTCTAGTGCAATTCCTGCGTTAACTATTGTTTATTCGCGCACCTGCGCAACCCAATCACTCACACCCCAACTTTCGTAAGTGTAGGTTACTAGTTAGAGATAATCTACTTGCTCCCTGTGGAATCGACCCTGATTTAGCCGCTATACTAGGTGGAGAAGGAAGGAATTAGTTTGACGCGCACAACGACGCGCGGATCAATAGCCTCGGCCAAGAAGCTGAAGCGCACGCTGAGGTGCGCCAAGGTGCGTGAGGAGGATGTGGACACGCACACAAATCAGGAGGCATGGCTTGAGATGGCGACCGGCCAAGTTTTTTCCGCGGGGCTCAGCCGAGGACGCGAGCTGCGCGACCCGTGGATGTTCTACCTCTGGCGCATGGTCACCTATGCAATCATCGGGCGCTTTAATGGTGCGCCAAAGATCAGCCTGCTAGACATGGACTGACAGAACCTATTTATACACACTATTTAGATCCTAAGCCTATGCTTGTTTGCATTATTTTGTGTACAAGATTACTTGTTTCCGGTGTTTTTATATTTCAGGGCAAAACGAGGGCTTAAGTCGGATACACGCTAACAGGCAGCGTTTAAGGAGCGCATCACACGGCCTGCGGAGCTAGCAGCGCAAACAGATTAGAGGTGGCAAAGTCGACTACGGTGCGTAGACCGATTGCGCTAACCAGTGTGTGCAGTGCGCCATCCGCAGGATATTGGTGTTTCCAAATCTTGACACCATCAGATTTGGAAGTTGCCAAGGCCGTCCTTGGGCCTCATGAGCAGTATATAAAGAGAGGAAGGCTAGGGTTTGAACGACAACACCACGACACACAGAGAAACAGGAGAGAGAGGCGGAACTGAAAAACACACGAGCCTACTGAGAGGACCTGCGCTAGACGACTGCGCCAGCCGAGACACTGCAACCTGCACGCACCTGCTCGTTGCTGTTTTCTTGGATACTTTAGATATTATTTACTGTTTCTATGATGTTTACTACTAGGATGTCTAGCTAAACGCTTTGTATCGGTTGGGCATGATTCTATGAGTATTTCCTTTGAAACTAGTGCTTAATGCATAGTTTGTTTGCTTGTATTAATTCTGTGCACACTGTTGACAGCTAGTTGCATGAGTAGGGGAAGCCTTGAACTGCAATCTTACTCTTGCTACTTGTTTGTTATATGTTAAACTAGTTGAATAGCTTGACGGTGACAACTAGGAGTAACGCGCTAGGATAATCATTTGCTACTGTGACAGGATTCGTAGCTGCTTAGACTAGTGTTAAGAATTAATAGCTCATGAACTTTGATCGGAACATGCGCACATGTTAGGAAGCCTTGATCGGACACTAACATCAGTAAACCAAACTATAGACGTTTAGAGTCGATGATAAGGAATACACTCATAGAGGATTGTCTATGCCGATACTTTTCATAGTCATAGTACTTAATCTCTACTGCCTGCGCATGTCTAGTGCAATTCCTGCGTTCAATACTGTTATCTGCGCACTTGCGCAACCCAATCACTCACACCCCCAGTTTTCGTAAGTGCAGGTTACTGGTTAGAGCCAATCTGCTTGCTCCCTGTCGAATCGACCCTGACTTAGCCGCTATACTAAGTGGAGAAGGAAGGAATTAATTTGACGCGCACAACGTCGCGCTATCAAATTTTGGCGCCGTTGCCGGGGAGCAACACAGATAAGCTTTAATTGGCTTAAGTTTTCTTTTACAATAGTTAATTATTTCTGTTTGCTTTATTCTCGTTGTTGTTTCTGACAGCGCGCAATCAACATCAGCCTGCGCAACCTTGAAACAGGTAATGGAGGATAACAGTGTCGTTGGATATAACTTAGGGGACAGAACCCCAGAGGATGCGAGGGCACATAACCGCGCAATCCTGTTCAGAGAGGAAGTGCAACGCGAGGTTGAAGCAAGGATGGCCGCTGAAGTGTATAATGCGCCACCCGCGCGACAAGCCACGCGACGCAGAACAGTGCGCGAGATGTCAGCCCCAATCACGGTTAACTAGCCATGGTGCATAGTGCTTCCACCAGACGATCATTTTGAACTAAGGAGCTCGCTCATTCATCACATGCCCAAGTTCCACGGGATGAACAATGAGAACCCAGTCAAACATGTGCGAGAATTCCTAGTCATTTGCGAGAACATGAAGGCCGAAGGGGAGAGCGACGAAGCGCTGAAGATGAAAGCGTTCCCATTTTCACTGTGTGACACGGCCAGGCATTGGCTGATGAGCTTACCAACAAGATCAATTCACACATGGGAGCAGCTGCAGAAGAAGTTCTTGGACAAGTTCTATCCTGCAGCAAAGATCGCGCTACTCAGGAGGGAGCTGGCCGCACCTAGGCAGGGCGCAGGAGAGTCACTATCAGAGCATTATGAGCGTTTCAGAGAGCTGGAGGCCAACTGCTACAATCACGGCCTGCCCCAAAATGTGCTGATAGAGAATTTTCTGAATGGATTGCTGCCCATGGAGCTGAGATTATTGAATGCATGCGCAGGAGGCGACATTTGCAACATGTACCCAGAGGACGCGTGGCAGCTGATAGAAGACTCTTCTGGACAGGTAAGACATCAGCTAACACTTGAAAATAGTCGTGCTCGTTCTGTGCATCAGGTAGAAACAAGCGCGGAGATAAAGGAAATGAAGGCCATGATGCATGCGCAGGGAGCGCAACCAGCTGCGCCAAAGGCGTGCGAGTTCTGCACATCCACACTTTTCGAGGAAACAGGAGATGACAATGCTCTAGGAGGATGGGATAATAGAGGGCCACAGAGGCAGAATCAGCCGCGTTTTGGACTAGCCGCAAATGGGTTCAGATGGAAGGAGGAAAACAATTTCCAGAGGCAGTCCACGGACCAGCACGCACCACAGCAGACGCAACAAGCTGCGCCCTACAATCCACCGCATCGCCGCACTGACGCACCAGCACCAAACACCAGCAACCGAGGCGATCCTTAGAAGATATCGTGGGGCAGCTAGCAGATACAGTGCGCAAAAATGATGAGAAGTATGACAAGAGGTTCGAGTCCATTGAAAAGCAGCTATCACAGATCGCTACCACGGTGTATGAGCTGAAAAAGAGCGATGGCAACCTGCCTTCGCAAGTGATCCAGAATCCCAAGGGAGGAGTCAACGCAGTGACACTGAGGACTGGGCGCACGGTAGGAACAGAGCAGACAGCAAAGGCGCCCGCGCAACCAGTTGCGCAAGCTTCAGATCTAGCAGAGCCAGATGTGCAACCAGAAGCGCCAACCACAAGCCAGCAGGGCGAGGCGCCAGGTATGGCGCAATCAAAAGACAAAGGCATGAATCGTACTAACATACCTGCACCTTTCCCTGTACAGGCACCATCGGCTAGGAAGGAAGCGCTTGATAAGGAGCTCTACGAGTTATTCAGTAAGGTGGAAATAAACATTCCCCTTATTGAAGCAGTTCGGCAGATTCCTAGGTACGCCAAGTTTTAAAAGGAGCTGTGCACAAACAAGAGGAGGAAAGGCGAGGGCGCACAGGTAATGCTAAATGCGCAGGCCTCAGCGATCGTGCAGCATAAGGTACCACCCAAATGCCGGGATCCAGGTACATTCACCATCCCCTGCACTTTAGGTAAGACCACAGTGAGCAATTGCATGATTGACTTAGGCGCATCTATAAATGTGTTACCCTATTCCTTGTATGCGTCATTGCGCCTTGGACCACTAAAGCCTGCAGGTCTCACCATTCAGCTAGCGGATCGGTCGTGCAAGCAACCGACTGACATGATCGAGGACGTCCTTGTCCGAGTAGGAGAGCTGGTGTTCCCAGCAGATTTCTATGTCCTAGAAATGGAGGGTGAGTCGAGCAAAGGCAGTGCGCCGATCCTACTAGCCAGACCATTTCTGATGACAGCGCGCACAAAGATAGATGTGTGGAGGGGTACGCTCTCAATGGAGGTCGATGGCGAGGAGATTCATTTTAACATATTCAAAGGGATGCAGCACCCTCATGAGGACACCATAGTGCATGCGACGGAAAGCATAGATGACTTGGTTGCAGATGCGCAATGTGCAAGCGCAGCAGAAGAATCTAAGACACTGGCACAGGCAGAGTTGGGGGCGCAAGAGGATGAGCTGAGCAGTGCTTAACCAGCATCCAGACAGGTACATGATATAGTTAATGTCTGCACTGCTAATAAAATCTTGCCCTCTAGTGAACAGGAACCCAAGGTCGAGCTGAAGCAACTCCCAGAGCACCTCAAATACATATTCTTGGGAAATGAGGACACCCTGCCAGTAATCTTAAAGAAAGGATTGGAAGAGGAGCAGGAGGCGCGATTACAGCAGGTGCTGCGCAAGAACCAGCGCGCTATAGGATGGACACTTGCTGACCTGCGCGGAGTGAGCCCGGACGTATGCATGCATAGGATTCTATTGGAAGATGGTGCCAAACCATCCAGGGAGCCTCAGCGCAGATTGAACCCGAACATGATGGAGGTGGTGCAGAAAGAGATCCTGAAGCTGCTTGACGCAGGAGTCATTTACCCAATTTCGGACAGCAAATGGGTCAGTCCAGTGCACGTTATGCCGAAGAAAGGAGGAATCACAGTAGAGGAGAATGCGCAGGGCGAGCTAGTTCCCAAGCGCATGCAAACTGGATGGCGCATGTGCATCGACTACAGAAAGCTTAACGCAGTCACGCGCAAGGATCATTTTCCACTGCCCTTCATGGACCAGATGCTAGATCGATTAGCGGGGAAGCCCTACTTTTGCTTCTTGGACGGATACTCAGGGTACAATCAGATACCCATAGCTGCGGAGGATTGATGGGGAGTATTTATACGACTCGCTAAACCATTTAAACCCAACTATTTCGACATGTTTTGATGTGAACAGTTACCTCTTAGTGTTGTTTGCATTTCAGGTGTTCGGAATACATGAGAAGAGACTTGCGGCTCAAAACGGTGTTTTTTAGGGAGGAAATCGGCGTTGACGGAAATGGGTGTGCATTGCAGTGAGTCGCGCGCCAGCAGGCAACATTAGTGTCGCGCGCCGAGAGTTAATGTATTCTTCGGGCGCGCGAAATAATGTCTTCATGGGGCGCGCTAGGTTTATGATGACGTCAGCAATCGGGCCCGCGGCCCGAAATCAATTTTACAGCCCGATCTCAATTAGGGTTTTGGAAGTTTGGGACGGCAGTTTTGACGATAGAGAAAAGTTTTGGGACGACACAGGTTTGACGGAGGACGTACGGAATTTTGGAGATTGCGTGAACAGTGATTCCGGCATGAACAGTACTTTCCGGTAGTGAACAGTGTTTTCCGGCGGTGAATAGTAATTCCGAACAGTTTTTGTTATTCCTTTCAGTTTAATGTATTTTGCAGTTATGAATATGAGTAGCTAAACTTCTGTTTCAGTTTAGGGTTTTCAATTAGTGACATTCATGTTTGAGACTTGGATTTAATGCATATTTCTATTCATTCGTAAGTTCTGGATCTTAATTTGCCTGAATTGTATTGCACGGTTAGCGTATACTTTGTCGTGAAACTATCCGCTCATCAATTCTGATTATTAACTCTTGTCGAAGCTTTGTCGTGGAAACAAGTAGTAGAATCTGGGCTTAGTATCACCTTTGTCGGGATACTTCAGGTCATTACCTTTGTCGGAGTGACCACGCATTTGATTAGAATCGTATCTTTAGAAGTCGATGACAACAGTCACTATTAAATTCCCTGAGCTGAATACTTCTCTCGATTGACATTCACACTTTTATTACATTCGTTCTTGCGACCACTCACTCAAAACCCTCCTTTTAGTTCCGTATTCACAGGAAACCGCTTCACAGTCAGTTCTCTTGGGTTCGACCCTTGCTTGCCGCTACACTAGCTAGAGCTTGGAATTATAAATACAAGTTTGGCGCGCACAACGACGCGCGTCAAATTTTGGTGCCGTTGTCGGGGAGCTGCTACGGTGAAGAGTTTCTTTTCTTTTTCTATTTAGCTTTCAATTATTTCTTTGTGTTTTTTTTTTGTTGCGGTAAATTGCTCTTTCCAGCATGTCTCACGCAGGTAGTGTTAACGGTGATGGCCGCCAAAACAATGAACAAAATCAGGTCAACAACAACAACCATCCTTTACCACCACCAGGAAATCCGGATGTGCAGGTTCCACCATTTTATGAAGAGCCGGAGCGAGTATTTAGAGCGCGCCAGAGGGAACTTCGCGAAAGGGAATTTCTGGCTAGGGATGCAGGGGCACGAGTAGAAGGTTTCAATGAGCCTAACCCACCGCCTCAGCAATATGTGCAGCAGCAGCCTTACGGGCATCAGCCATACAGGCGTGCCCAAAGACCGGAACCAACAATGAGAGAGCTGGCTGCACCAGACTTCAATGAGCAGCCATGGTGCATCAACACTGGTGCAGAAGAGGACGATTTTGAGGTAAAGACTTCTGTGGTGCACCACTTACCCAAGTTTGGCGGATTACCGGGAGAGGTAGCGACAAGGCATTTACAAGAATTCACCGGAATCTGCCAAACATGACAAGGCATTTACAAGAATTCACCGGAATCTGCCAAACATTGAGACCCTACGCAGCTTCCGAGGACAGGTTTAAGCTTTGAGTATTTCCTTTGAGTTTGACTGACTTAGCAAAATCGTGGTTTCTGTCTCTTCCTTCAGGTAGTATTCGCACCTGGGACCAAATGCAGCGGAAGTTTCTAGACAAATACTACCCGCCAGCAAAGGCAACACAAGTGCGCAGAGAACTTTCTAATATCAAACAAGGACCAAGCGAGTCGATGTATGACTACATGGAGAGGTTCAACGCATTGGAGCAAAGCTACTGTAACTTAGGAGTCCCGGAAAGGATGTTGGTGGAATATCTTTTGGATGGATTGAGACCTCTCGAGCGTATGATGTTGGATGCTGCAGCGGGTGGCACAGTGCTGAACTTGACACCGTCTGAGGTACGTAATTTGATTACTGAAACCGCTGAGAGTGCTCGTTTCAGGGAGGAGATCAGTCGAAGGGAGGATACGAGCAGAACAAGGAATGTATCACAGGCAGACTCATCCAACAATCACATGGCTGCAGAAATCAAAGAGCTGAAGGACATGATGCAGAAGATGATGGTGGGACAAGCTAATGTGGTGAAGCCTTGTGAATTTTGTGGTGCTGCCAGCCACAAGACTGATTTGTGTCCATCCTTGTACGAAGACAATTCAGCAGAGGCGAATGCTTTAGGAGGATATCAGAATTTCAATAACAGACCACCTCAGAGGAAGTTTGGATTAGCTGCGAATGGATATAGTTGGAAGAATGAAGGTGGATTTCCTAGGGAGCAAGCCGCGCCTCAACAGCAGACCCAGCTTTATCGGCCACCATTTCGTCAGCAACAAGAGGGTTACAACAATGCTGATCAGTACCAGCAAAGAAAAAACTATAATCAGCCAGGTCAGAATAACCCGCTAATTGTTAATGATCTTGCAGTGAATCTTCAACAATACCAAGCTAAGACGGATGGTGCTCTTGCGGAGTTATCAAAGCAAATGTCACAGTTGATCACGGTCGTCAATGAGTTGAAGAATGACCAGGGCAAATTACCATCTCAAACAATTCCTAACCCGACGGCAAATGTCAGCGCAATTACCCTAAGGCGAGAACAGGAGGTCAAGAGTACAAACGAGGCAATGAGGGAAACGGAAATAGTGAGTTCCGCGCCGAATGACAACATTAGCCAGACGCGCGGAGCGGTAATGTCTTCTCCCGGAGCACAAATAATGTATGAAGCGGACGCGGTCAACACAAAGACCGCGCCTGGAGCCAACAATAAGAGCGCGCCCGACGAGAACATTATCCTCCAGCGCGCAAATATAACGTTCACTACTGGCGCGGTACCTCCTGACTTGACTACCGAATTTCGCCGTTCTGACGCATCTTTTTCAGTTTAAGGTTTCCAATTAGTGACATTCATGTTTGAGACTTGGATTTAATGCATATTTCTATTCATTCGTAAGTTCTGGATCTTAATTTGCCTGAATTGTATTGCACGGTTAGCGTATACTTTATCGTGAAACTATCCGCTCATCAATTCTGATTATTAACTCTTGTCGAAGCTTTGTCGTGGAAACAAGTAGTAGAATCTGGGCTTAGTATCACCTTTGTCGGGATACTTCAGGTCATTACCTTTGTCGGAGTGACCACGCATTTGATTAGAATCGTATCTTTAGAAGTCGATGACAACAGTCACTATTGAATTCCCTGAGCTGAATACTTCTCTCGATTGACATTCACACTTTTATTACATTCGTTCTTGCGACCACTCACTCAAAACCCCCCTTTTAGTTCCGTATTCACAGGAAACCGCTTCACAGTCAGTTCTCTTGGGTTCGACCCTTGCTTGCCGCTACACTAGCTAGAGCTTGGAATTATAAATACAAGTTTGGCGCGCACAACGACGGGCGTCAAGGATCAAGAGAAGACCACGTTGACCTGCCCATCGGTACGTTTGCGTTTCGGCGCATGTCATTCGGGCTGTGTAACGCGCCAGGTACGTTCCAACGTCTAGTCATGAGCATCTTTTCTGATATGATTGGTATATGCATAGAGGTGTTCATGGATGATTTTACTGTGCACGGAAGTACCTTTGACGCATGCTTAACTCATCTTGATAAGGTCTTAGCGCGCTGCATTTCAAAAAACCTAGTGCTCAATTATGAGAAATGTCATTTCATGGTATCACATGGAGTAGTACTAGGACATATTGTCTCGCAGGAAGGGATCAAGGTAGACAAAGCCAAAATAGATCTTATTTCTAATCTGCCTTATTCCACTAACGTGCGCGATGTGAAATCATTCCTTGGGCATGCTGGGTTTTACAGGCGCTTCATAAATGATTTTTCTAAGATTTATATACCCCTGTCTAACCTCTTGCAAAAGGATGTGTGTTTCGAATTTACTGATGAGTGCAGGGCCGCGTTTGATAAGCTAAAGGAGGCGCTGACCAGTGCGCCAGTGATGCGCGCGCCAGACTGGAACCTGCCGTTTGAACTGATGTGCGATGCAAGCGACTATGCAGTAGGTGCAGTCCTGGGACAGCGCATGGACAAGAAGCCGCACGCCATTTATTATGCATCGCGCACACTAGACGCTGCGCAGAGGAACTACACCACCACGGAGAAGGAACTTCTGGCAATCGGGTTTGCGCTGGAGAAGTTCCGCGCATATGTTCTAGGCGCCAGAGTCATCGTCTACACAGACCACGCGGCAATCCGTTACCTAATGTCCAAGAAGGAGACTAAGCCGCGCCTGATGCGCTGGGTGCTCCTACTTCCAGAATTCGACTTGGAAATCAAAGATAAGAAAGGCACGGAGAACACAGTCGCGGACCATCTCAGCAGGATCGTAAAAGCAGAGGAGCCAGGGCGAATCACGGAGACATTCCCTGACGAGCATCTGATGCCGCTGACAGGTAAGGTACCATGGTATGCGCACATTGCGAATTACCTGGTCACAGGTACGTTTCCTCCTCATTTCACTAAAACCCAATGCTTGAGATTAAAGCATGAGTCCAGGCATTACATTTGGGATGATCCATATATGCTCAGAATAGGACCTGATCAAATTTTGAGGCGATGCGTGCCTGACCATGAAATTAACTCTGTTTTGATGTTTTGTCATGCGCACGCATGTGGAGGACACTTTGGTCCAAAGCGCACGAGCAGAAAGATCCTAGACTGTGGATTCTATTGGCCACACTTGTTTAGCGACTCATACAACCACTGCAGGAATTGGGACAGGTGCCAGCGCACAGGAGGCATATCAGCGCGCAACGAGATGCCGCAGACGCCAATTCTAGTGGATGAAGTATTCGATATTTGGGGGATTGACTTCATGGGGCCATTTCCTCCATCTTCCGGATATGAGTATATATTGGTCGCGGTGGATTATGTCTCCAAATGGGTTGAGGCCAACGCTACCCGGAAGGATGATGGTAAGACGGTCGCTGACTTTTTACGAACTAACATATTTTGCAGGTATTCAAGCATAAGCGACCAGGGAACGCATTTTTGCAATAGGATTGTGGCGCAGGTATTCAAGCATTATGGAGTGCGCCATAAGACGTCCACCGCTTACCACCCTCAAACGAATGGCCAGGCTGAGGTCTCCAACAGAGAGATCAAGCGCATCCTGGAGAAAACAGTGAGACCGTCGCGCAAGGACTGGAGCCAGCGCCTTGATGATGCGCTATGGGCATACCAAACTGCACATAAGACACCAATTGGGACTTCACCGTTTTGGTTGGTTTATGGAAAAGCGTGTCACCTGCCAGTGGAGTTAGAGCACAAAGCATACTGGGCATTGCGCGTTTGCAACCTGAACCTAGACGAGGCTGGTAAGGAGCGCGCATTTGAGCTGAGCGAATTAGAAGAGCTGCGCCTGGATGCATATGAGGGACTGCGCGATTACAAGGCGCGCACAAAGGCATTTCATGACAAAAATATCCTCAGACGCACTTTTGAGCCAGGAGACCAGGTACTATTATTCTCCTCACGCCTAAAGCTCATGCCTGGGATGCTGCGCAGCAAATGGACGGGACCATACACGGTTACCAAGGTTTTCCCCTATGGAACAATCGAGTTAGAAAACGAGCACCGGCATCGTTTTCAAGTCAATGGGCAGAGAGTCAAAAAGTATTTAGGAGAACCTTGGGATGGCACAGCGCGTGAAGTTGAATTGGCAGAGCCAGAGATAGCAGATGCGCAGGTCGCTGCGCCAGACCCGCCACCAGATGCACCAGAGGGAGAACTGGGAACTATTGCTCATATTTCTTCTTCGTCTTTACCTAACCTCATTACTTATGGTTTATCACATACTTTTAACCATGCTTATCACCCTTCCGATCCTTTGCGCAGGACCAAGAAGAACGCAACACACGCACAAGCGCGGGGTCACTCAAGAGCAAGAGTGGGGGAGGTCGCTGGCACGCTTTTATGCAAGTAACGAGGTACAGTCGAGCCAACGACGTTAAACAAAGGCACTTGTCGGGAGGTAACCCGATACGTTTTACTTTTACACATTTTTCTTTCTTATATTTTTTGTTTTGCTTGCATGCATGTGTGCGCTCTCCGTGCGCTTGAGCTTGAGTCGTGGGGACACGTCTCTGTTTAAGTGTGGGGGGGAGCGTTACATTTACATTTACATTTCACGTTTTTGTTTAGCTTTGTAGTGTAGCTTAGTTTAGTTGAAGAAAATAGTAGCAGTGGTGCGCTTGTGTGCGGGTTGCGCACACTGTTCAGCTTGTATTGCGCTATTCATATTGCATGCACTGCTATCAACTGTATTGGTATATTTTTTGCATTTTTTCTGCTCCTAATAGTTGGGATATACATGGGATGTGGAGTTGACAGAAACGCTCTAGAGAGGCGGTTAGTCGTTTTTGCTTCGAAGGTGAGGTATATGGTCGAGAGCGCTAGTGGAGACCGGTGCTTCGCGACCTTCGGAACAAGAGAGCGCGCTCAGCCACGCAGATGCCGAAGGCGAATACCCGAAGGCGAGGTGGGAAAACAGACCACCTTTCCTCTGGTAGTTGAGCGAGGGAAGGCGGGCGCGGGTGTAAACGCATGCGCTGACCTGCGCAGATAGACCAAGGAGGAAGAGCGGAGCGTTGTTCCATAGCTGCTATCCAGAGGCCGAGACTGGAACCGTTCTGGGAACATAGGAACCGTAGATAAAGCTGTACAAAAAGAAAGACACCAGCAGATGATATGCGCTACAAAAGAATCAGCATGCGCACAAATACGTACCAGCGTGCGCAAATTCATAAGAAAATCATCAGAAAAGCTTGAGTTCCCAGGAAGTGCGCGGAGGAATCACGCATCGGAAGAAGCTTGCGCTATTAACCATATACCCGTCCTCGAAGTAAAAGCCGACAACCAGGAGCCTATAAAGAGCTATCTCCCAGCCATCCGAAATGATCTTCATCCCAGCTGAGAGGTAACTAATTGCGAAATTGTTATATTAAAACTGTTGAAGGCAGTTGCGCACAGGTGATAGAGCAGCGCAAGGTGAGTAGTAGTGCGGATCGTGCTAGAGTGCAAGACTGTGCGCTAGACTCCAGAGAGGTAATTGTATCCGTGCTTGAGTGCTTGTTCGGGACGAACAAGGGGCAAGTGTGGGGGGTTTGATAGAGCCTATTTATACACACTATTTAGATCCTAACCCTATGCTTGTTTGCATTATTTTGTGTACAAGATTACGTGTTTCCGGTGTTTTTGTATTTCAGGGCAAAACGAGGGCTTAAGTCGGATACGCGCTAACAGGCAGCGTTTAAGAAGCGCATCACACGGCCTGCGGAGCTAGCAGCGCAAACAGATTAGAGGTGGCAGAGTCGACTACGGTGCGCAGACCGATTGCGCTAACCAGTGTGTGCAGTGCGCCATGCGCAGGATATTGGTGTTTCCAAATCTTGACACCATCAGATTTGGAAGTTGCCAAGGCCATCCTTAGGCCTCATGAGCAGTATATAAAGAGAGGAAGGCTAGGGTTTGAACAACAACACCACGACACACAGAGAAACAGGAGAGAGAGGCGGAACTAAAAAACACACGAGCCTACTGTGAGGACCTGCGCTACCCGACTGCACCAGCCGAGACACTGCAACCTGCACGCACCTGCTCGTTGCTGTTTTCTTGGATACTTTAGATATTATTTACTGTTTCTATGATGTTTACTACTAGCATGTCTAGCTAAACGCTTTGTATCTTTTGGGCATGATTCTATGAGTATTTCCTTTGAGACTAGTGCTTAATGCATAGTTTGTTTGCTTGTATTAGTTCTGTGCACACGGTTGACAGCTAGTTGCATGAGTAGGGGAAGCCTTGAACCGCAATCTTACTCTTGCTACTTGTTTATTATATGTTAAACTAGTTGAATAGCTTGACGGTGACAACTAGGAGTAACGCGCTAGGATAATCAGTTGCTACTGTGACAGGATTCGTAGCTGCTTAGACTAGTCTTAAAAATTAATATCTCATGAACTTTGATCGGAACATGCGCACATGTTAGGAAGCCTTGATCGGACACTAACATCAGTAAACCAAACTATAGATGTTTAGAGTCGATGATAAGGAATACACTCATAGAGGATTTTTTGCGCCGATACTTTTCATAGTCATAGTACTTAATCTCTACTGCCTGCGCACGTCTAGTCCAATTGCTGCGTTCAATACTGTTATCCGCGCACTTGCGCAACCCAATCACTCACACCCCCAGTTTTCGTAAGTGCAGGTTACTGGTTAGAGCGAATCTGCTTGCTCCCTGTGGAATCGACCTTGACTTAGCCGCTATACTATGTGGAGAAGGAAGGAATTAATTTGACGTGCACAACGACGCGCTATCATGGACATACTGAAGGGGTTCTACTACGGGAAGAAGGTGCTGTTTGTATCAAACATGGTGGTGCATTGGAGTCGGGTCAGCACAAAAGGGCCGCTGACTTGCGGAGGAATGATCACGCACCTGCTGCGTGCGCTGCATGGAGAGCCGGAAGTGCCCGAGCACACAATAGTTCCAGCCGTCCCCCTAGATCGTGCCCATATGCTGCAGCTGCGAGAGAGGACGGGTCCTTGGAATGGTGCTACCAGCTGCAGCCGGCCAGAGCGCCGAGGCACAGAGCAGAGAGCAGCGCGCAGCCAGGGGAGGCCGCTGAGGAAAGGGAGATGGAAGAGGCCCCAAAGCCAGTTGCGCCTCCAGTCCGGCGCATGAGGACTCGTGCGCAGACTGGAGCGCGCCGGAGGGCGAGTGTGCAGCAGGGGGAGCCAGTAACCATAGCCATTGATGATTCTCCCCTGCGTGCACAGGGAAAGCGCCCCAGATCAGAGGCAGAGGAGGCGCCTGAAGAGGTGTCAGAGGAGCAGCGCATGATGTTCAACATCATGCGTGTGCTAGAGTATTTAGCGCCAGAGGGGGCAGACCTGAGCGTAAGTCCACCATCAGGGTGGAAATTTGGAGAATCTATACCCCCCCTTCCTCAGTCTGAGTAGGCCGCCTCCAGGGTCCCCCAGCGAGCCGCGCAAGCCAGCCAGCCCTCCTGCACAATCACCGGTCCATTCAGCAGTGCCCACCCCAGTAGTTGACCCGGTACCAGCACCAGCAGCACCCCCTGCGCAACCCTCTGTACAGAGGTCCTCTGAGGGAAATCCCATCATAGGTTCAAGCTCAGATTCGATATGGGACCCTATCTCGGAGGACGATCTCTTGACCCAGCCCGCAGCAGTTTCTGTCGTGCCGCCCGCTCCAGTTCAGAATACGAGACAGGTTCCACAGATGAGGAGGCGCAAGGATCCGCGGCTGAGTCCAGCTCCGAGGATGTCTAGAACGCAGGGAGGGCGCTCATTTCTTTCGGGTGGCTTCTTATCTTTTTGAAAACTATTGCTCGATGTTATTTTGCTATATTGTGCTGAACATTTCGTAAACTCCTGATTATGTCTTTGCTGCGTTGACTATATGATTTTCTTATGTTCTTTGTTTTGTTTGCATGCATGTGTGCGCTCTCCGTTGCGCTTGAGCATGAGTCGTGGGGACACGTCTCTGTTTAAGTGTGGGGGGGGGGGGGGGGGGGGAGGGGGGGCGTTGCATTTACATTTTACGTTTTTTGAGCTTTGTAGTGTAGCTTAGTTTAGTTGAAAGGAATAGTAGCAGTGGTGCGCTAGTGTGCGGGTTGCGCACACTTTTCGTCTTGTATTGCCCTGCTCATCTTGCATGCGCTGCTATCAACTGTTTAGTATATTTTTTTTGATTTTTTCTGCTCCTTTTAGTTGGGATATACAGGGGATGTGGAGTTGACAGAAAAGCTCTAGAGAGGCGGCTAGTCGTTTTGGCTTCGAAGGTAAGGTATATGGTTGAGAGCGCTAGTGGAGGCCGGTGCTTCGCGACCTTCGGAACAATAGAGCGCGCTCAGCCACGCAGATGCCGAAGGAGAATACCCAAAGCGTGGCGAGGTGGGAAAACAGACCACCTTTCCTCTGGAAGTCGAGCGAGGGAAGGCGGGCGCGGGTATAAACGCGTGCGCTGACCTGCGCAAATAGATCAAGGAGGGAGAGCGGAGCGTTGTTCCATAGCTGCTATCCAGAGGCCGAGACTGGAACCGTTCTGGGAACATAGGAACTGTAGATAAAGCTGTACAAAAAGAAAAACACCAGTAGATGATATGCGCTAAAGAAACAGCATGCGCACAACTCCGTACCAGCGTGCGCAAGTTCACAAGAAAATCATCAAGAAGGCTCGAGTTCCCAAGAAGTGCGCGAAAGAATCACATACCGGAAGAAACTTGCGCAATTAACCATATACCCGTACTCGAAGTAAAGACTGACAACCCGAAGCCTATGAAGAGCTATCTCCCAGCCATCCGAAATAATCTCCATCCCAGCTGAGAGATAACGAATTTCGGAATTGTTATATTAAATTGTTGAAGACAGATGCGCGCAGGTGACAGAGCAGCGCAGGATAAACGGTTGTGCAGATCGCGCCAGAGTGCAAGACTGTGCGCTAGACTCCGGAGAGGTAATTGTATCCGTGCTTGAGTGCTTGTTCGGGACGAACAAGGGCAAGTGTGGGGGGTTTGATAGAGCCTATTTATACGCACTATTTGGATCTTAACACTGTGCTTGTTTGCATTATTTTGTGTACAAGATTACTGGTTTCCGGTGTTTTTGTATTCCAAGGCAAAACAAAAGCCTAAGTCGGATACGTGCTAATAGGCGCGTTTAAGGAGCGCAACACACAGCCTGCGGAGTTAGCAGCGCAGACAGGATAGGAAGTGGCAGATTCAGAGTACGGTGCGCTTACCAACTGCGCTAACCAATGTGCGCAGTGAGCCATGCGCAGGATAGTGGTGTTTCCAAATCTTGAACACCGTAGGATTTGGAAGTTGCCAAGATTGTCACAGGCCTCACCAGCAGTATATAAAGAGAGGAAGGCTAGGGTTTGACAGACGATATCGAGGAGAGAGAGCCAGAACTTAAAAACACACGAGCTGCTGCGAGGACCTGCGCTAGCCGACTGCGCGAACCAAGACACAGCAACCTGCACGCACCTGCTTGTTACTGTTTCCTTGGACACTTTAGCTTCTATTTACTATTTCTATGATGTTTACTACTAGCATGTTTAGCTAAACGCTTTGTATCGGTTGGGCATGATTCTATGAGTATTTCCTTTGAGACTTGTGCTTAATACATAGTTTGTTTGCTTGTATTAATTCTGTGCACACGGTTGACAGCTAGTTGCATGAGTAGGGGAAGCCTTGAACCGCAATCTTACTCGTACTACTTGGTGTTATATGTTAAACTAGTTGGTAGCTTGACAGTGACAACTAGGAGTAACGCGCTAGGGTAATCAGCTGCTACTGTGACAGGATTCGTAGCTGCTTAGACTAGTTTCAAGAATTAATAGCTCATGGACTTTGATCGGAACATGCGCACATGTTAGGAAGCCTTGATCGGACACTAACTTCAGTAAATCGAACTATAGACGTTTAGAGTCGATGATAAGGAATATATTCATAGAGGATTGTCTGGACCGATACTTGTCATAGACATAGTACTTAATCTCTACTGCCTGCGCACATCTAGTACAATTCTGCTTTCACTACTGTTTATTCGCGCACCTGGGCAACCCAATCACTCACAACCCAATTTTCGTAAGTTGTAGGTTGCTAGCTAGAACGAGTCTGCTTGCTCCTTGTGGGATCGACCCTGACTTAGCCGCTATACTAAGTGGAGAAGGAAGGATTAATTTGATGCGTACAACGACGCGCGATCACTCACCATGCACAGTGAAGTCATCCATGAATACCTCAATACATAAACCAATCATATCAGAGAAAATGCTCATGACTACGTGTTGGAACGTACCTGGCACATTACACAGCCCAAACGACATGCGCCGGAACGCAAAGGTACCGAATGGGCAGGTAAAGGTTGTCTTCTCCTGATCCTCCGCAGCAATAGGAATCTGATTGTACCCAGAGTAACCGTCCAAGAAGCAAAAGTGTGGTTTTCCCGCCAACCGTTCGAGCATCTGGTCCATGAATGGTAGCGGGAAATGATCCTTGCGCGTGACTGCGTTTAACTTACTGTAATCAATGCACATGCGCCATCCAGTCTGTATGCGCTTGGGAACTAGCTCGCCCTGTGCATTCTCCTCTACTGTGATGCCTCCTTTCTTTGGCACAACGTGCATTGGACTCACCCACTTGCTATCTGAAATTGGGTATATTACACCTGCGTCAAGCAGCTTCAGGATCTCCTTCTGTACTACCTCCATCATAATCGGATTCAGTCTGCGCTGAGGTTCCCTGGATGGTTTGGCATCATTTTCCAGCAGAATTCTATGCATGCACACATCAGGGCTTACTCCGCGCAGGTCAGCCAATGTCCATCCTATGGCGCGCTGATTCTTGCACAGCACCTCCTGTAATCGCGCCTCTTGCTCCTCCTCTAATCCTTTCTTTATAATGACCGACAGGGTGTCCTCATTGCCCAGGAAGATGTACTTCAAGTGCTCGGGCAATTGCTTCAGCTCAACCTTGGGTGCCTGTTCAATAGAAGGCAGGACTCTATTAGTAGCGCAAACATTAACCAAATCACATACCTGTCTGGGCACTGATTCTGTGCTGTTCAGCTTATCATCTTGTTCCTCCAACTCTGTCTGTGTCAATTGCGCAGGCTCCCCTGTTGCGCTCGCACACTGCGCATGTGCAACCAAGTCGTCCATACCGTCTAATGCGTGCACTGTGGCGTCCTCATGAGGGTGCTGCATCCCCTTGAAAATGTTAAAGTGAATCTCCTCGCCATGTACCTCCATTGAGAGCATGCCTTTCCATACGTCTATCTCTGTGCGTGCTGTCATCATAAATGGTCTGCCCAGTAGGATTTGCGCGCTTCCCTTGCTCGGCTCACCCTCCATTTCCAAGACGTAGAAATCTGCTGGGAACACCAGCTCTCCTACTCGGACAAGAACGTCCTCAATCATACCCGTTGGTTGTTTGCACGACCGATCTGCTAATTGGATGGTGAGACCTGCAGGCTTTAGTGGACCAAGGTGCAATGACACATACAAGGAGTAAGGAAGCACATTTATAGATGCACCGAGATCAATCATGCAGTTGCTTACCGTGGTCTTACCTAAGGTGCATGGTATGGTGAACGTATCTGGATCCCGGCATTTAGGTGGTACCTTGTGTTGCACAATTGCTGATGCATGCGTGTTAAGCATTACTTGTGCGCACTCGCCCATCCTCCTCTTGTTTGTGCACAGCTCCTTCAAGAACTTGGCATATCTGGGAATCTGCCGAACTGCCTCAATCAGGGGAATGTTTATTTCCACCTTGCTGAATAACTCGTATAACTCCTTGTCCAGCGCCTCCTTTCTTGCTAAAGGTGCCTGCACAGGAAAAGGTGCAGGTGCATTAGTACTCTTTTCTCCTGATTGTATCATACCTGGCGCTACCCCATGTTGGTTTGTAGCTGGAGCGGCTGGTTGCGCATCCGGCTATTCTGGCTCTGGAGGTTGCGCCACTGGCTGCGCGGGCTCCTTTGCGGTTGGAGCTGTCCCCACTGTGCGCCAAGTCCTCAGCGTTACAGCGTTAACTCCTCCCTTAGGGTTTTGGATCACTTGCGAAGGCAAGTTGCCATCGCTCTTTTTCAGCTCATAGACCGTGGTAGCGATCTGCGACAACTGCTTCTCAATTGACTCGAACCTCTTGTCATATTTTTCATCGTTCTTGCGCACGGTGTCTGCCAACTGACCCACTATGTCTTCTAAGGAGCGCCGCGGTTGCTGGTTATTCTGTGCTGGTGTGTCATTGCGGCGGTGCGATGGGTTGTATGCTGGCTGCGCCTGCTGAGGTGCACGATATTCCGCTGGCTGCCTTTGGGGATTACTGTCCTCCCTCCATCTGAATCCATTTGCTGCCAGTCCAAAGCGCGGTTGATTCTGCGTCTGCGGTCCTCTATTGTTCCATCCTCCTAGAGCGTTGACATCTCCTGGTTCCTCGAAAAGTGTGGGACATGCGTCGGTTTTGTGCTCAGTGGACGTACAGAACTCGCATACCTTTGGCGCAACTAGTTGCGCGCCTTGCGCACTCATCAGTTTCTGCAGCATGGCTTTCATTTCCTTAATTTTAGCGCTGGAATCCACCTGGTGCACGATGCGCGCACAACTGTTCTCGAGCGTCAATTGATGCCTTACCTGTCCAGCAGAGTCCTCGATCATCTGCCATACATCCTCCGGGTACATGTTGCATATATCACCACCTGCGCATGCGTTCAGCAGTCTAAGTTCCATCGGTTGTAGCCCGTTCAGGAAATTCTCTATCAGCACATTTTGGGGCAGGCCATGATTATAGCAGTTGGCTTCCAGCTCCCTGACACGCTCATAGTACTCTGATAGTGACTCTCCTACACCCTGTCTAGGTGCGGCCAATTCCCTCCTGAGTAGCGCTATCTTTGCTGCGGGGTAGAACTTATCCAAGAACTTCTTCTGGAGCTGCTCCCATGTGCGAATAGATCCTGCTGGTAAGCTCATCAGCCAATGCCTGGCTGTATCACACAATGAAAAAGGGAACGCCTTCAGCTTCAGTGCTTCTTCACTCTCCCCGTCGGTCTTCATGTTCTCGCAGATAACTAGGAATTCGTGCACATGCTTGACTGGGTTTTCGTTGTTCATCCCATGGAACTTCGGCATATGATGAATGAATGAGCTCCGTAGTTCGAAATGCCCATCGGGTGGAAGTACTATGCACCACGGTTGGTTGACTATGATTGAAGCCGACATCTCGCGCACTGTTCTGCGTCGCACGATCTGTTGCGCGGGTTGCGCATTATATATTTCAGCGGCCATCCTTGCTTCAACTTCGCGCTGCACTTCCTCTCTGAACCGAGCTGCGCGGTTGTCTGCCCTTGCATTGTTAGGTCCCTCAGGGGTTCTGTCCCCTAAGTTATCGCCGATGACACTGTTGTCCTCCCTGCCTTGTTCTAGACTTCAAGCAAACGGAATTAAAAGAAACTAGGTTGTTGCCCCTGTCTGTGCGCAACTATGATCTGCGCAGCACAACTGTTTCAAGGTTGTGCAGGCGGATGTTGATTGCGTACTGGCAGAAATAGCAACGAAAATAAAATAAAAAGAAATAGCTAGCTACTGTAGAAGAAAACTTGAACTAGTTAAGACTTATCTGCGTTGCTTCCCCGGCAACGGCGCCAAAATTTGATCGCGCGTCGTTGTACGCGTCAAATTAATCCTTCCTTCTCCACTTAGTATAGCGGCTAAGTCAGGGTCAATCCCACAAGGAGCAAGCAGACTCGTCTTAGCTAGCAACCTACAACTTACGAAATTGGGGTTGTGAGTGGTTGAGTTGCGCAGGTGCGCGAATGAACAGTGGCGTACGCAGAATTGCACGATACGTGCGCAGGCAGTAGATTTTAAGTACTATGACTATCAAGAGTATCGGTACAGGCAATCCCCTATGAATGTATCCCTTATCATCGACTCTAAACATCTATAGTGCAGTTCTACTTAAGTTAGTGTCCGATCAAGGCTTCCTAACGTGTGCGAATGTTCCGATCAAAGTTCATGAGCTATTAATTCCTGAAACTAGTCTAAGCAGCCACGAATCCCATCACAGTAGCAGCTGAGTATCCTAGTGTGTTACTCCTAGTTGTCACCGTCAAGCTATCAACTAGTTTAACATTCAATAACTAGCAATTAGAATAAGATTGCGGTTCAAGGCTTCCCTTATTCGCACAACTAATTATCACCCATATGTACAGAATTAATATAAGTAGATGCACCAAGCATTAAGAACAAATCTCAAAGGAAATACTTCATAGAATCATGCCCAACCGATACAAGGTGTTTAGCTAGACATGCTAGAAACAAACATCATAGCAATAATAAATAAAACTAAAGCAGCAAGAGAAACGTAGCAGGTTAGCGCAATTGCGCGTTGCTGTTCTCGGCTAGCGCAGGTGGTTCGCGCAGAGTCTGGCTGAAGTAGCTCGTGTGTTTTGCTGCTGAGCGTCCTTCTCTCTATCTGCTCTCTCTCCCCTTCTAACCCTAGCTTCCCTCCTCTTATATATTGGTCTTGAAGCCCAAGGAATGCTTAGATTTGGCCCGAGAGACTTATAGCAACTTCCCAAATCTAGGAGATCAATATTTAGAAACTCTGTCATTCTGCGCACGCGGATTGCGCTACTTACTTTGCGCAGTCGGTTTGCGCACTGTAGTCCGAAACAACTATCTCCTTTTGCGCTGCTAGCTTCGCGCAGTCGTGCATTGCGCTCTAAAACGTCTGTTAGCGCACATCTGACTTATGCTCCTGTTTTATCCTGAAATACAAAAATACCGAAAACCAGTAATCTTGTACACAAAATAATGCAAACAAGCACAGTGTTAAGATCTAAATAGCGCATATAAATAGGCTCTATCAAGAACCTATTCCTGAAGAGAAGCTAATTAGGAAAGTTCTCAGATCCTTGCCCACCAGATTTGACATGAAGGTGACAGCCATTGAAGAAGCTCAGAATGTCAGTGAGACTAGAGGAACTAATTGGATCCCTCAAACAGTTTGAGATGAAGCTGATCAAGGAAGACACTTCTCCCAAAAGCAAAAATGTTGGATTAAAAGCAGAAACAGAAGAAAAGAAGCTCTTGAAGAACATGGAAACAAAATCTGGGCAGGGCTCATGCCCTCGAAGGAAATCTAGAACGGGTGGAGGAAATCAGAGGCGAGGAATGGAACCTGCTCAGGATGAAGACGAGAAGAAAGAGAAAAAGAAGGGCGTTTAGTGCTGGAACTGTGATGGATATGGTCATCGACAAGTCGATTGTACCAACAAACCAATGAAGAAATCTGAGCAAAGAAGTGATAGTTCTCTCTCAGCTAGCTGGAGTGAAGACGAGACCGATCACAGTGAAGATGAATGCCACATAGTTAGATACAGATCAATCAGGAAAGGGAGAAGGGCACAAGAAAAGATGAACAAGGTTCTGCTACAGCAACCTGTGTATCATCGTGTTAGTCCTAAGGAGTGCTTAAAGTACAAATGCAGAAGATGCTATACCTGTGGACACAAGGGACACATTAAGAGGCACTGCCCATAGACACTCACTAGGGAAAATACAACCAAAGATCCTACAAAGTAGAAACATGAGAGAACCCTACATGTCGCACTTGTCAGCACAGCAAGTTCTTCAAACAAAGTAAGCTGGTACTTTGACAGTGGATGCTCAGGGCATATGAATGGAGAAAGATCATTCCTGAAGAACATAACTCCATGCTCAGAACAGCTGGTAAAATTTGGAAATGGGTTGAAAGGAAGAGTTCTGGGCAAAGGAACATTGACAATCAAAGGGATGCCCAAGCTGAGGAATGTAATGTTGGTAAAAGGGTTAAAAGCAAATCTCATAAGCATTAGTCAGCTGTGCGATGGAACGGTGCAGGTAAAGTTCACTCAAGATTCGTGTCTTGTCTTCAACAATTAGGAGAGTATATAATGCAAAGGGCCAGATCAAAGAACAACTGTTACCTTCTCAAAGTTGGTACAACAACCTCTTCACCAACATGCATGCTGACCAACACGGAAGAAATGAATCTCTGGCACAAAAGGATGGGTCCCATCAACTTGAGAACCTTGAAGAAAATTGCAACGGAAGGGTCAGTCAAAGGAGTTCCATTAATCAAAGGTGAACCGAGCTCCATCTATGGAGAATGCCAGATTGGCAAACAGAAGAAGGCTTCACACCCAAAGGTCAAAAATATTAATACAGTCAGGCCTCTTCAATTGATACACATGGACCTGATGGGGCCTATGGAAGTTTAGAGGATTGGAAGGAGGTAAGCATTTGTCTGTGTTGATGATTATACCAGATTCACGTGGATTGACTTTGTCAGGGAGAAATCAGACACTGTAGGAGTAATTGTCTCTTCGGTGCCCCGACTAGAGCAAGAAAAGAATCTCAGAATTTTCAACATCCGAAGTGATCATGGAAGGGAATTTGAGAATGAAGCAGTAGGCGAGTTCTGCAGAAAAAGAGGTATCACTCATCTCCAATCACTCCTCAGCAAAATGGTGTCGTAGAACGGAATATTCAAACAATCCAAGAAATGGCCAGGGTAATGATTCATGCGAAGAAGGTCCCCCTGAGATTTTGGGCTGAGGCAATAAACACAGCCTGTTACATCACAACAGAGTCTCCATACGGAAAGGAACGAATCAGACTTCCTATGAGTTCTGGAATCAGAAGAAGCCCACGGTTAAATACTTCCACATTTTTAGGAGTGACTACTACATCCTAAGGGATAGGGAATACAGAAAGAAGCTTGACCCCAAGAGTGATGCTGGCATGTTCTTGGGATACTCAGTAAATAGCCGGGCATATCGAGTTTACAATGAGAGGACGAAGACAGTGATGGAATCCATTCATGTAGTCGTCAATGATGTTGAAGAAGCACCTCCCACTGGCCTAGATGACGAAGACTCAGGCACTGAAGCTGCACCAGTGAGACAAAACAAAAATAAACAAGCCCCTGCACCAGAGGATGCTACAGCAGACGCTGATGCAGAAAGCCTAAATGAACATGTGGATAGCCCGGATGAAGAACAGGATTGTGAAGTCCATCCCACAACATCTAGGCAACCCCCAAAGAAGATTTAGAGGAATCATCCCCTGACTAACGTGATTGGAGACCGGATAGAAGGAAGAAGAACTAGAAGTAACTCACATCTCAACACCTGCCTGTCTATATGCAACACCTGTTTTCTGTCCTGTACAGAACCAAAGAATTTCAAAGAAGCCATGGGAGACGAATACTGGATGATAGCAATGCAGGAAGAACTAGCTGACTTCAAGAGACACGATGTGTGGGGCTTAGTTGCCAGACCAAAAGGAATAAACATCATAGGCACCAAGTGGATCTTCAAGCACAAGACTGATGAGAAGGGAAACATCACAAGGAATAAAGCCAGACTGGTCGCACAAGGGTACACCCAAATTGAAGGCCTGGATTTCGATGAAACCTTCGCACCAGTTGCTCGGTTGGAAACCATCAGACTGCTCCTGTCCATGTCATGCTTCCTCGGATTTAAGCTGTATCAAATGGATGTCAAGAGTGCATTTCTGAATGGTGATCTTTCTGAAGAAGTTTATGTAGCTCAGCCTAAAGGGTTTTGAAATTTCACAGTGTCTCAATCCGGCAGATTTGTGAACAAGCAGTTGCTGCAGCACACTCTTGTTCACTAGAATTAATCTCAGCAAGCAACAAACAATGCACAAGTTTGTTCACCCAGTTCGGCCAATCTGCCTACGTCTGGGGAGGACTATTCTCCAGTCCTCAATCCACTCAACCAAAGGTTCCAAGTACACTAGGTTACAACGCACGCAACCTATGCTACTCAACCTCTTGTTGACTACTCAGCACAATCAGAACAAGCTCTGATTTGTGCCAGCACACCCTCTACAATATGTCAGTCTAGAATAGCTACAATCCTCTCAAAGAACTCAGCCTATTCTATCCTACACTACTCAGCAGGGCTGCTGCAGCAACAGCTGTAACACACAGCTGAAGCACACTGTCCGCGTCGCTCCAAGACCTTCTGCCGAGCCGATCGAACCACTCCAAGAGCGCTGCACACTCTGAGTAACTCCCCCTCACTCAGTGACCACCTGTCACTAGTGAGTTCTTCCGCACGAACCTCCACCGAGCCTTCCACCCGTCAGTTCTTCCGCGGCTGCCTTTGATCAACCAATAAGCTCCACAGCTCTGAATTGGCTTCCAGATCAATGCACGAATCAGTCTTTGCAAGACCTGATTCTCTTCTGCAATGCTCACCACAGCTCTGCGCTCAACGCTCTGCCCGTGTGTGTTTGATCGAAGAACAACGTCCGTAGCACCCAGAAAATCCTCTCTCTGAAATCTGTGTCTACTCTCGTGTATCCCTCAGCTTCGATCAATCTCTTCAGCCCTCAAACCTTCTGCTTAAATACCCACACCACTTTAAGCAATTTCCAGGTTTAGGCAATTGACCCACAAGATCAATTATCTCCTAAAATCTAGGAGATTAGATTTGATTAATATCTTCAATGCAAATCTCCTTCTCTGACTAGCAAACCTTGCTGGAAAATGCTCAGCAGCATTTTAGAAAACCTTCTAAGAGCAAGAACACAACTGCCATACCTCCAGAACGAACTCAGCACAAAGCTGCTACTCGGACAGTTGAACCAGCACTTGAACCAGCACCTGCTGCAGCATCCTCTGCTGCATCTGCTGCTAGTTTACTTCTGCTGGTCTGCTTGATTGTTTGAGCTGCAGCAGCTCCTTGTTCACATAAGCTGGTTTTGTCAAACACTGCCATACTTGCATTATCAATCTCCCCCTTGGCATTTTGACAAAAACCACTTCTTAGACTCCACTTCTCAGCCTGCTCTTTCTCCTCCCCCTTTTTGGAATAAATGACTAGGGGGTTTGTTGGCTGGGAGGACTTATGGGGGCAACACACAGAGCCCTAGAGAGGCTCTCAGATCTTCAAACCGGGCTGCATCCAGAGCTTTGGTGAAGATATCAGCAAGCTGTTTGGCGGACACAACATGTTGGAGCGAGATAACTTTCTTTTCAACAAGATCACGAATGAAGTGATGACGGATGTCAATGTGCTTAGTTCTGCTGTGCTGAACCGGGTTCTTGGATATGCTGATGGCACTCATATTGTCGCAGTAGAGAGTCATTTCATCTTGAGCAATCCCATACTCACTCAGCATTTGCTTCATCCACAACATTTGTGCACAACAGCTCCCAGCAGCAATTTACTCAGCCTCGGCAGTGGATAGAGAAATGCTATTCTGTTTTCTGCTGAACCAAGAGACCAGGTTATTCCCCAAGAAGAAACATCCACCCGAAGTGCTCTTTCTGTCCTCTGAGCACCCTGCCCAGTCTGCATCACTGTATCCGACCAGTTTAGCCTTTGTGTCTTTAGTGTACCACAAGCCATAGCCCACCGTCCCGCCGACATACCGAATGATACGCTTAACCAACTGCATATGACTGTCTCTGGGACAAGCCTGAAATCTGGCGCAGACTCCTACTGCATAGGAAATGTCAGGGCGGCTGGCAGTCAGATAAAGCAAGCTCCCAATCATGCTTCTGTAGACAGTCTGACTCACTTCCAAACCGTGCTCGTCTTTGATGGCTTTCACATGAGTGGCAGCAGAAGTACGCTTGTGACTTGCTGAGTCGAGCTGGAATTTCTTCACAAGAGACTTGCTGTATTTACTTTGAGCAATAAAGATCCCATCCATTTTCTGAGTAATCTCCAAACCAAGAAAATATGAAAGTTCTCCCACCATGCTCATTTAAAATTCTTGCTGCATGTGTTTCACAAACTGCTTCACCAGGTGCTGAGACTTGGATCCAAAGACAATATCATCCACATATATTTGAGCAATAATCACATCAGACTGAGTTCTTTTGATAAACAAGGTTTTGTCAGCTCCCCCTCGGTTGTAGCCATGTTTTTCCAAGAAAACTGTCAACCGCTCATACCATGCCCGAGGAGCTTGTTTTAGTCCATATAAAGCTTTCTTCAACTTGTACACCTGTTCTGGATGATAAGGATCTTCAAAGCCTTTTGGTTGAGAGACATAAACTTCTTCAGTGAGATCTCCGTTCAAGAACGCACTCTTAACATCCATTTGATATAACTTGAACCCCAGGCAACAAGACATTGCAAGCAGCAGTCTGATAGCCTCCAGGCGAGCTACTGGAGCAAATGTTTCACCAAAGTCTAGACCCTCAATCTGAGAATATCCCTGGGCAACCAGTCTGGCTTTATTTCGTGTAATGTTGCCCTTATCATCAGTTTTGTTTTTGAACACCCATTTTGTGCCTATAATGTTCACCCCTATTGGTCTGTCTACCAGATCCCAAACTTCGTGTCTTTCAAACTCTGCCAATTCCTCCTGCATAGCCATAACCCAGAATTCATCACTCATGGCCTCCTTGAAATTCTTTGGTTCAATGCTGGACATGAAACATGTATTGAGGTAGGCAGACTTCTGGTTCTTCTTCTGTCTGAGGGATCCCCAATCACATTAGTCAAGGGATGATCCTTCTGTATCTTCCTTGGGGGCTGCCTTGAAGGTGGATCGGGAGCCTCAGTGTGAAAATCGTCAGACAGGCTTTCTGATTGGTCATCTGGAATTTCTACTTCAGTACTTGCTGTAGCATCTGCTGAGGCAGCGGCTTGTTCACTTCGGGACTGTCTATCAGGCATTTCTTCAGGATCGGAGTCTTCTTCATCAGTGTCAGAATCAGAGATAGATGCTTCATCTGTATCGTTTACAACCACATTTATGGACTCCATGACAGTCTTTGTTCGCTGGTTGAAAACACGATATGCCCTGCTGTTTGTTGAGTAACCCAAGAACATTCCAGGATCACTCTTCGGATCAAGTTTCTTTCTATACTCCCGGTCTCTCAGAATGAAGCAGTCACTTCCAAAGATATGGAAGTACTTAACCATGGGTTTTTTCTGATTCCAGAGCTCATAGCAGGTCTGCTTGGTTCCCCTCCGCAAGGTGACTCGATTGATGATGTAGCATGCAGTATTCATGGCCTCTGCCCAGAATTTCAGAGGAATCCTCTTAGCATGGATCATCACTCTGGCCATTTCTTGTATTGTTCGATTCTTCCGCTCCACCACACCATTTTGCTGAGGCGTAATGGGAGAGGAGTACTGATGTGTTATACCCCTTTGCTTACAGAATTCATCCATGTCTTTGTTTTCAAATTCTCTGCCATGATCACTGTGAATGCTGCTGATTCTGAGATTCTTCTCTTGCTCTAGCCGAGACACCAGAGACACAATGATACTCACAGTATCTGATTTTTCTCTGATAAAATCGATCCAAGTGAATCTAGAGTAGTCATCAACACAGACAAATGCATACCTCTTCTTGCCTAGGCTCTCGACCTCCATTGGTCCCATTAGATCCATGTGAATCAGCTGAAGAGGCCTGGTGGTACCAATATCTTTGACTCGAGGATGTGAGGCCTTCTTCTGTTTTCCAATCTGACAGTCTCCACAGATGGAGTCTGTCTCTCCTGATAATGCAAGTGTGGCAGTTTTGCCAAAACCAACATATGTCATTTGTCCGAACCAACAGTTTTGTCCGAATAACAGGAGCTGCTGCAGCTCAAGCAATCAAGCAGAACAGCTAGCAACAGATACAGCAGGGGTGCTGCAGCAGGTGCTGGTTCAAGAGCTAGTTCATCTGTCCGAATAACAGTTTTGTGCTGGGTGAGTTTTGAAGGTTTGGCAGCTTTGTGAAAGTGCTTAGAAGAATTTCTAAAATGCTGCTGAGCACATTTCAGCAAGGATTATCAGTCAGAGAAGGAGATATGCTTCAAGATATTAATCAAATCTAATCTCCTAGATTTTAGGAGATAATTGATCTTGTGGGTCAATGGCCTAAACCTGGAAATTGCTTAAAGTGGTGAGGGTATTTAAGCAGAAGGTTTGAGGGCTGAAGAGGGTGATCGAAGCTGAGTGATACACGAGGGTAGACACGAAATTTAGAGAGAGGACTTTCTGGGTGTGCTACGGAAGTTGTTCTTCGATCAACACACACGGGCAGAGCGTTGAGCGCAGAGCTGTGGTGCGTATTGCAGAAGAGAGTCAGGTCTTGCAGAGACTGATTCGTGCTTTGATCTGGAAGCCAATTTAGAGCTGTGGAGCTTGTTGGTTGATCAAAGGCAGCCGCGGAAGAGCTGACGGGTGGAAGGCTCGGTCGAGGTTCGTGCGGAAGAACTCACTAGTGGCAGGTGGTCACTGAGTGAGGGGGAGTTACTCAGAGTGTGCAGCGCTCTTGGAGTGGTTCGATCGGCTCGGCAGGAGGCCTTGGAGCGACGCGGACAGAGTGCTTCAGCTGGTGTTACAGCTGTTGCTGCAGCAACCCTGCTGAGTAGTGTAGGCTAGAATAGGCTGAGTTCTTGAAGAGGATTGTAGCTATTCTAGACTGACATATTGTAGAGGGTGTGCTGGCACAAATCAGAGCTTGTTCTGATTGTGTTGAGTAGTCCACACGGGGTTAAAGTAGCATAGGTTGCGTGCGTTGTAACCTAGTGTGATCTGAACCTTTGGTTGAGTGGATTGAGGACTGGAGAATAGTCCTCCCCAGACGTAGGCAGATTGGCCGAACTGGGTGAACAAATCTGTGTCCTATTCATTGTCTGCTGTGCCTTCATTTAAGTGAACAAGAGTGTGCAGCAGCAACTGCTAGTTCACAAATCTGCATAAGTAGAGACACTTGAAATTTCAATTGGTATCAGAGCAGGAACTCGACACACAGAGTTTAAAAGGTCCTACAGTGTCTCCGAAGTTGCTAAGACAATGAAGGAAGGACAGAGCACGAGTAGACCTCCACTCCTGGAAGAGAGCAACTATGGTTATTGGAAAGCTAGAATGAAAGCTTTTCTCAAAGCTATTGATGAGAAGACATGGAGAGCTGTTGTGGTTCAGTGGTCTCCCCCAATCACCATAGATGAGCAAGGAGTGACAAGAATAAAACCTGAAGAGCAGTGGACTGTTGAAGAAGGTGCTGCAGCAACTGGTAATTCAAAGGCTTTGAATGCAATTTTTGCTGCAGTTGATGCTAATAACTTCAGGTTGATCTCAAACTGTGACATGGCCAAGCAAGCATGGGAGATTCTGCAGACTGCCCATGAGGGAACTGATAGAGTGAAGCTGTCAAGACTCCAGATAATTGCCACACAATTTGAGAATCTAAGGATGCTGGATGAAGAAACAGTCACTGAGTTTAATGCTAAACTCTGTGATCTTGCAAATGAAGCTCATGCCCTTGGTGAGCCCATCCCAGAAGAAAAGTTTATCAGAAAGGTGCTCAGATCACTGCCTACAAAATTTGACATGAAAGTGACAGCCATTGAAGAAGCACAAAATGTCAGATTCATGAGGTTGGAAGAGCTGATGGGGTCTCTCAAACAATTTGAGATGAAACTGGTCAAAGGAGACACCACCTCCCAGGATAAGAATGTTGGGTTGAAGGCAGAAGCGGAAAGCAAGCAGACAGATCCAGATGATGAGATAAACATGCTGGTTAAGAACCTCGGAAAGCTCCTGAAAAACATGGAATCCAGAACTGAGAAAAGATCTTCTTCGCGAAAACAATTCAGGAGGGGCAGTGAAAACAAAAGGAAAGGTAAGGAACCAGCTCAGAGTGAAGAAGAAAAGAACGAAGTGAAGAAAGGAGTCCAATGCTGGAATTGTGCAGGCTACGGCCATCGACAGATCAACTGCACCAGCAAACGGATGAAGAAGAAAGCCCTTTCTTCCAGTGAAAGTGAAGATTTGAGTGAAGATGAATGCAACATGGCCAGATACAGGTCAGCAAGAAGAGGCACAAAAACACAAAAAGGAGTGAACCAGGACTTGCTGCAGCAATGTCTATTTCATCGTAACAAGAGAGCTTTGAAGTTTAAGAAATGTTACAGCTGTGGTCGCAGAGGACATATTCAAAGAAACTGCTCCTCAGCTCATGCCAGAATTACATCGCCCAGGAAATCTGCCAAGCAGAAACATGCGCAGGCTCAGCTCCTCGCCCTAGTCAGCACAGCTAGCACCTCAGACAAGATAAGCTGGTACTTTGACAGTGGCTGTTCAGGCCATATGACAGGAGAAAGATCCTTTCTGAAGAATATTACTCCCTGTCTGGAACAAAATGTGAAGTTTGGTAATGGTCTGAAAGGAAGGGTGCTGGGAAGAGGAACTTTGGCTGTAGAAGGAATGCCAAATCTGAGCAATGTTCTTCTGGTGGAAGGATTAAAGGCTAATCTTATCAGCATCAGCCAGTTGTGTGATGGAACTAAACAAGTTAAGTTTACAAGAGACTCATGCCAAGTTCTCGATAAATCTGGTAAGTGCATAATGGAAGGAGCCAGATCCAAGAGCAATTGCTACCTTCTCAATGTGAGTTCAAACTCACGGATTCAGAAATGTATGCTGACAAAGGCCGAGGAAATGACCTTATGGCACAAAAGGATGGGACATGTTAACCTGAGAACTCTAAAGAGAATTGCCACAGAAGGGCTGGTCAGAGGAATTCCACTGCTGAAAGGAGAGACAGACTCCATCTGTGGAGACTGTCAGATTGGGAAACAAAAGAGGGCTTCACATCCTCGGGTCAAAGATATTGGTACCATCAGGCCTCTTCAGCTGATCCATATGGATCTGATGGGACCAATGGAAGTGGAGAGCCTAGGCAAGAAAAGGTATGCATTTGTCTGTGTTGATGACTATTCTAGATTCACTTGGATTGAATTTATCAGAGAAAAATCAGACACTGTGAGTGTCATTGTGTCTCTGGTGTCTCGGCTAGAGCAAGAAAAGAATCTTAGAATCAGCAGCATTCGCAGTGATCATGGCAGAGAATTTGAAAACAAAGACATGGATGAGTTCTGTCAACAAAGGGGTATAACACATCAGTTCTCGTCTCCTATTACTCCTCAGCAAAATGGTGTGGTGGAAAGGAAGAACCGAACAATTCAAGAAATGGCCAGGGTAATGATCCATGCTAAGAGGATTCCGCTGAAATTCTGGGCAGAGGCCATGAATACCGCCTGCTACATCATCAATAGAGTTACCTTGCGAAGAGGTACCATGCAGACCTGCTATGAGCTGTGGAATCAGAAAAAGCCCACTGTTAAGTACTTTCACATCTTTGGAAGTGACTGCTTCATTCTGAGAGACCGGGAGTATCGAAAGAAACTCGATCCAAAGAGTGATCCTGGAATATTCTTGGGATATTCAACAAACAGCAGGGCATATCGTGTGTTCAACCAGCGAACAAAGACTGTCATGGAATCAATAAATGTGGTTGTCAAAGATGTAGATGAAGGACCTAACTCTGAGTCTGACACTGGTGAAGAAGACTCTGATCCTGAAGAAATGTCTGATAGACAGACCAGAAGTGAACAAGCTGCGGCTCCAGCAGATGCTACAGCAAGTGCTGAAGCAGAGATTCCAGATGACCAAGCAGAGAGTCTGTCTGAGGATTTTCACACTGAAGCTCCTAATCCACCTTCAAGGCAGCCCCCAAAGAAGATACAGAAGGATCATCCCTTGACAAATGTGATTGGGAATCCCTCAGATAGAAGAAGAACCAGAGGCCATGCCTACCTCAATACATGCTTCATGTCCAGTCTTGAACCAAAGAACTTCAAGGAGGCCATGAGTGATGAATTCTGGATTATGGCTATGCAAGAGGAGTTGGCAGAGTTTGAAAGGCATGATGTCTGGGATTTGGTAGACAGACCTAAAGGGGTAAACATCATCGGCACAAAATGGGTGTTCAAAAATAAAACTGACGAAAAGGGCAACATTACAAGAAATAAAGCCAGACTGGTTGCCCAGGGATATTCTCAGATTGAAGGTCTTGACTTTGAAGAAACTTTCGCTCCAGTAGCTCGCCTGGAGGCCATCAGACTGCTTCTAGCAATGTCTTGCTGCCTGGGATTCAAATTATATCAAATGGATGTTAAAAGTGCGTTCTTGAACGGAGATCTCTCTGAAGAAGTCTATGTCTCTCAACCAAAAGGTTTTGAAGATCCTCATCATCCAGAACAGGTGTATAAATTGAAGAAAGCTTTATATGGACTGAAACAGGCCCCTCGGGCTTGGTATGAGCGATTGACAATCTTCCTGGAAAATCATGGCTACAACCGAGGGGGAGCTGACAAAACCTTGTTTGTCAAAAGAACTCGGTCTGATGTGATCATTGCTCAAATATATGTGGATGACATTGTCTTTGGATCAAAGTCCCAGCACCTGGTGAAGCAGTTTGTGCAACACATGCAGCAAGAATTTCAGATGAGCATGGTAGGAGAACTTTCCTATTTTCTTGGACGGGATCTTTATTGCTCAAAGCAAATACAGCAAGGCCCTTGTGAAGAAATTTCAGCTCGACTCAGCCAGTCACAAGCGTACTCCTGCTGCTACTCATGTGAAAGCCATTAAAGATGAGCAAGGTTTGGAAGTAAGTCAAACTGTCTACAGAAGCATGATTGGGAGCCTTCTTTACCTGACTGCCAGCCGTCCTGACATTTCCTATGCAGTAGGAGTCTGTGCCAGATTCCAAGCCAGTCCAAGAGACAGCCATATGCAGTTGGTCAAGCGCATTATTCGGTATGTCGGGGGAACTGTGGGCTATGGCCTATGGTATACTAAAGACACAAAGGCTAATCTGGTTGGATTCAGTGATGCAGACTGGGCAGGGTGCTCAGAAGACAGGAAGAGCACCTCGGGAGGATGTTTCTTCTTGGGGAATAACCTGGTCTCTTGGTTCAGCAGAAAACAGAATAGCATTTCTCTATCCACTGCCGAGGCTGAGTACATTGCTGCTGGGAGCTGCTGTGCACAAATGTTGTGGATGAAGCAAATGCTGAGTGAGTATGGGGTTGCTCAAGATGCCCTGACTCTCTACTGTGACAATATGAGTGCCATCAGCATATCCAAGAACCCTGTCCAGCACAGTAGAACCAAGCACATTGACATCCGTCATCACTTCATCCGTGACCTTGTTGAACAGAAAGTCATCTCGCTCCAGCATGTTGTGTCTGCCAAACAACTTGCTGATATCTTCACCAAAGCTCTGGATGCAGTTCGGTTTGAAGACCTGAGAGCCTCTCTCGGGCTCTGTGTATTGCCGTCATAAGTGCTCCCGGTAGAGACACCCCCTCGTCATTTTGTTCCAAAAAGGGGGAGAAGAAAGAGCAGGCTGAGAAGTGGAGTTATGAAGTGGTTTTGTCAAAATGCCAAGGGGGAGATTGATAATGCAAGTGTGGCAGTTTTGCCAAAACCAACATATGTCATTTGTGAACAAGGAGCTGCTGCAGCTCAAGCAATCAAGCAGAACAGCTAGCAACAGATACAGCAGGGGTGCTGCAGCAGGTGCTGGTTCAAGAGCTAGTTCATCTGTCCGAGTAACAGTTTTGTGCTGGGTGAGTTTTGAAGGTTTGGCAGCTTTGTGAAAGTGCTTAGAAGAATTTCTAAAATGCTGCTGAGCACATTTCAGCAAGGATTATCAGTCAGAGAAGGAGATATGCTTCAAGATATTAATCAAATCTAATCTCCTAGATTTTAGGAGATAATTGATCTTGTGGGTCAATGGCCTAAACCTGGAAATTGCTTAAAGTGGTGAGGGTATTTAAGCAGAAGGTTTGAGGGCTGAAGAGGGTGATCGAAGCTGAGTGATACACGAGGGTAGACACGAAATTCAGAGAGAGGACTTTCTGGGTGTGCTACGGAAGTTGTTCTTCGATCAACACACACGGGCAGAGCGTTGAGCGCAGAGCTGTGGTGCGTATTGCAGAAGAGAGTCAGGTCTTGCAGAGACTGATTCGTGCTTTGATCTGGAAGCCAATTTAGAGCTGTGGAGCTTGTTGGTTGATCAAAGGCAGCCGCGGAAGAGCTGACGGGTGGAAGGCTCGGTCGAGGTTCGTGCGGAAGAACTCACTAGTGGCAGGTGGTCACTGAGTGAGGGGGAGTTACTCAGAGTGTGCAGCGCTCTTGGAGTGGTTCGATCGGCTCGGCAGGAGGCCTTGGAGCGACGCGGACAGAGTGCTTCAGCTGGTGTTACAGCTGTTGCTGCAGCAACCCTGCTGAGTAGTGTAGGCTAGAATAGGCTGAGTTCTTGAAGAGGATTGTAGCTATTCTAGACTGACATATTGTAGAGGGTGTGCTGGCACAAATCAGAGCTTGTTCTGATTGTGTTGAGTAGTCCACACGGGGTTAAAGTAGCATAGGTTGCGTGCGTTGTAACCTAGTGTGATCTGAACCTTTGGTTGAGTGGATTGAGGACTGGAGAATAGTCCTCCCCAGACGTAGGCAGATTGGCCGAACTGGGTGAACAAATCTGTGTCCTATTCATTGTCTGCTGTGCCTTCATTTAAGTGAACAAGAGTGTGCTGCAGCAACTGCTAGTTCACAAATCTGCATAAGTAGAGACACTTGAAATTTCATCTCCTTTCAGCAATGGAATTCCTGTGACCAGCCCTTCTGTGGCAATTCTCTTAAGGGTTTTCAGGTTAACATGTCCCATCCTTTTGTGCCATAAGGTCATTTCCTCGGCCTTTGTCAGCATACATTTCTGAATCCGTGAGTTTGAACTCACATTGAGAAGGTAACAATTGCTCTTGGATCTGGCTCCTTCCATTATGCACTTTCCAGATTTGTCAAGAACTTGACATGAGTCTTTTGTAAACTTGACTTGTTTGGTCCCATCACACAGCTGGCTGATGCTGATGATATTAGCCTTTAACCCTTCCACCAAAAGCACATTGCTCAACCTTGGCATTCCTTCCACAGCCAAAGTTCCTCTTCCCAGAACTCTTCCTTTCAGACCATTACCAAACTTCACACGTTGTTCCAGACAGGGAGTAATGTTCTTCAGACAGGATCTTTCTCCTGTCATATGACCTGAACAGCCACTATCAAAGTACCAGCTGATCTTGTCCGAGGGGCTAGCTGTGCTCACAAGAGCGAGAAGCTGAGTCTGCGCATGTTTCTGCCTGACAGATTTCCTGGGTGATGCTGTTCTGGCACGAGCTGAGAAACAGTTTCTTCGAATATGCCCTTTGCCACCACAGCTGTAGCATTTTTTAAACTTCGAAGCTCTCTTGTAACTGTGATGTAGAGGTTGCTGAAGCAGGTCCTGGTTCAATCTTTTGAGTGTTTTTGTGACTCTTCTAGCAGACTTGTATCTGGCCATGTTGCATTCATCTTCACTCAGCTCTTTCTCATCTTCACTTCCACTGGCAGAGAGAGCATTCTTTTTCATCCGTTTGCTGGTGCAGTTGATTTGTCGATGACCGTAGCCTGCGCAATTCCAGCATTGGACTCCTTTCTTCACTTCTTTCTTTCCGTCTTCACTCTGAGCCGGTTCCTTTCCTTTCCTTTGATTTTCTCCACCTCTTCTGAATTTTCGTGAGGATGAGCTTTGTCTAGTTCTTGAGTCCATGTTTTTCAGAAGTTTTCCTAGGTTCTTGACAATCATACTCAGCTGCTCCTCTGAACCTGTCTGCTTGATTTCTGCTTCAGCTTTCAATCCAATGTTCTTATCCTTAGGAGTGATGTCTCCTTTAACCAGCTTCATCTCAAATTGTTTGAGAGACCCCATCAGCTCTTCCAACCTCATGAATCTGACATTTTGTGCTTCTTCAATGGCTGTCACTTTCATGTCGAATTTTGTGGGCAATGATCTGAGAACCTTTCGGATAAGCTTTTCTTCAGGGATGGGCTCTCCAAGAGCATGAGCTTCATTTGAAAGATCACAGAGTTTAGCATTAAACTCAGTGACTGTTTCTTCATCCAGCATCCTCAGATTCTCAAATTGTGTGGCAATAATCTGGAGTCTTGATAGCTTCACTCTATCAGTTCCTTCATGGGCAGTTTGCAGAATCTCCCATGCTTGCTTGGCCAAATCACAGTTTGATATCAACCTGAAATTGTTAGCATCAACTGCAGCAAAAATTGCATTCAAAGCCTTTGAATTACCAGTTGCTGCAGCACCTTCTTCAACAGTCCACTGCTCTTCAGGTTTTATTCTTGTCACTCCTTGCTCATCTATGGTGATTGGGGGAGACCACTGAATCACAACAGCTCTCCATGTCTTCTCGTCAATGGCCCTGAGAAAGGCCTTCATCTTAGCTTTCCAATAACCATAATTGCTCTCTTCCAATAGTGGAGGTCTACTTGTGCTCTGTCCTTCCTTCATTGTCTTGGCTTCTTCAGAGACACTGTAGGATCTTTTAACTCTGTGTGTCGAGTTCCTGCTCTGATACCAATTGAAATTTCACAGTGTCTCAATCCGGCAGATTTGTGAACAAGCAGTTGCTACAGCACACTCTTGTTCACTAGAATTAATCTCAGCAAGCAACAAACAATGCACAAGTTTGTTCACCCAGTTAAGCCAATCTGCCTACGTCTGGGGAGGACTATTCTCCAGTCCTCAATCCACTCAACCAAAGGTTCCAAGTACACTAGGTTACAACGCACGCAACCTATGCTACTCAACCTCTTGTTGACTACTCAGCACAATCAGAACAAGCTCTGATTTGTGCCAGCACACCCTCTACAATATGTCAGTCTAGAATAGCTACAATCCTCTCAAAGAACTCAGCCTATTCTATCCTACACTACTCAGCAGGGCTGCTGCAGCAACAGCTGTAACACACAGCTGAAGCACACTGTCCGCGTCGCTCCAAGGCCTTCTGCCGAGCCGATCGAACCACTCCAAGAGCGCTGCACACTCTGAGTAACTCCCCCTCACTCAGTGACCACCTGTCACTAGTGAGTTCTTCCGCACGAACCTCCACCGAGCCTTCCACCCGTCAGTTCTTCCGCGGCTGCCTTTGATCAACCAACAAGCTCCACAGCTCTGAATTGGCTTCCAGATCAATGCACGAATCAGTCTTTGCAAGACCTGATTCTCTTCTGCAATGCTCACCACAGCTCTGCGCTCAACGCTCTGCCCGTGTGTGTTTGATCGAAGAACAACGTCCGTAGCACCCAGAAAATCCTCTCTCTGAAATCTGTGTCTACTCTCGTATATCCCTCAGCTTCGATCAATCTCTTCAGCCCTCAAACCTTCTGCTTAAATACCCACACCACTTTAAGCAATTTCCAGGTTTAGGCAATTGACCCACAAGATCAATTATCTCCTAAAATCTAGGAGATTAGATTTGATTAATATCTTCAATGCAAATCTCCTTCTCTGACTAGCAAACCTTGCTGGAAAATGCTCAGCAGCATTTTAGAAAACCTTCTAAGAGCAAGAACACAACTGCCATACCTCCAGAACGAACTCAGCACAAAGCTGCTACTCGGACAGTTGAACCAGCACTTGAACCAGCACCTGCTGCAGCATCCTCTGCTGCATCTGCTGCTGGTTTACTTCTGCTGGTCTACTTGATTGTTTGAGCTGCAGCAGCTCCTTGTTCACATAAGCTGGTTTTGTCAAACACTGTCATACTTGCATTATCAGGTTTGAAGACCCTCATTACCCGGAGCATTGTGCAAGCTGAAGAAGGCTCTGTATGGGCTTAAACAGGCTCCTAGAGCATGGTATGAGAGACTGACCGTCTTCCTTGAAAATCATGGATATGAAAGGGGAGGAGCTGACAAAACTCTCTTTGTGAAAAGAACCAAGTCAGATGTGATCATTGCCCAGATTTATGTAGATGACATTGTCTTTGGCTCGAAGTCCCAGTGTCTTGTATAGCAGTTTGTGGATCACATGCAAAATGAGCATGGTAGAAGAGCTAACTTATTTCCTCGAACTGGAAATCTCCCAGAAAGAGGATGGAATCGGAAATTCGCAGGTTCTCTGACAGACAGATTTGTGAACAAGCAGTTGCCGCAGCACGCTCTTGTTCACTCGGAAATTGTCTCAGCAAACAATGAACAAGACAGAAGTTTGTTCACCTAGTTCGGCTAACTGCCTACGTCTGGGGAGGACTATTCTCCAGTCCCCAATCCACTAATCACAGAGGTCTCCAAGTACGCTCGGTTACAACTCCACCCAACCTATGCTACTCAACCTTGTGTGGATCACTGGACACAATCAGAACAAGCTTTGACTTGTGTCTGCACACCATCTACAAATGTCAATCTAGAATAGCTACTGTCTCCTCGAAACTCAGCCTATTCTAAACTACACTCAACTCTGCAGGGTTGCTGCAGCATCTGCTGTAGCACACAGCTGATGCACAATTGTCCGCGTCGCTCCAAGGCCTTCTGCCGAGCCGATCGAACGATTCCACGAGCGCTGCACACTCTGGAATACTCCCCCTTGCTCAGTGACCTCCTGCCACTAGCGAGAACTGCCGCTTAGACACTCGACCGAGTCACACACCCGTCAGTTCTTCTACGGCCTTCCTTAATCAACCAACAAGCACCACTGCTCTGAATTGGCTTCCAAATCAAGCTCGGATCAGACTACGCAAGTCCTGATCTCCTTCTGATTCTATCACCACAGCTGTACGCTCACGCTCTGCTTTCGGGTGATGATCGAAGAACTCGTCGCACACCAAAATTACTCTCTCTGAATTCTGCGTATGCACTCGTGTATGCCTCAGCTTCGATCAAACTTTCTGCTCTGACCTGTTCTCCCTTAAGTAGCAACGCCCGCTTCAATCAAGAACAGAATTTAGCAATGTCCCACAAAGAAAAAATTATCTCCTAATTTTTAGGAGATTAGATTTGTTTTGAACTCCAAAACAAATCTCCTTCTCTAGCTAGGAATTCCCCACTAGAATATTCTTTGCAGCACTTTAAAAAAATCTTCTGATGCTCTCTGCAGAGCTGTCAGGCCTTCTAGCCAACCGCCCAGGTTGCTGCTGCTACTCGGACAGATGCTGCAGCAACTTGAACAAGCTTCTGCTATAGCATCCCCTGCTGTAGCTGCTCCTTGTTCACTTGTGCTGGTTTTGTCAAACACTGTCATACTGCATCATCAATCTCCCCTTTGGCATTTTGACAAAACCCTAGGACACTGATGCACACTTCCATGAACCACTAAATGCACCAAACGTAAGAGTGAGAGGTGGCCACACTCGGTCTTAGCATGACCACGCTTGGCCCAAATAAAACAAAGTTCATCAGTTCATCAGTGGCAGCATCTTACTCTCCCCCTTTTTGGCACAGATGCTTAAGGGGCCTGCTCTTCATCTGCCGGGAACGCCAGGTCTCTGAGCAGACTTCTGATCTGGCCGCGCCTAGCATCCCTCCTTTTTGCTTCTGCTTCAAGAGTGAGCAGCTCAGATCTGAGATGGCTCACAATTCTGGCACGGAGTGCTGTTTGGATTGTGGCGGTAGGGGGAAGGGATTCCTCCAGAGGAGCTGGGGCTGAAGCACCAACCAAGAGCGGATCCTCATAGGCTATGTCCACTGCATGTTTCCCTTTAAACAGTTTGTGGTCTACTGTAAAGACCTGCAGCTCCTCGGATAAACCTTCAGAAATCTCACCAAGCTCTGGATGCTGTGAGACCATCATCCCATAGATGAGGGAGGGTAGCACGATGGGCTTGCTGGAGGAAGCGCTGCCGGCATGAGTAGCCAGCTGGGGAAACATCACACTGCCTAGACTGATTTTCCTCCTTTTCCCAATAGAGTGTAAAAGGTTAGCAAAGGCTCTGCTAACCTTTCCCCTGTGAGAGCTGGGGATCCAGTTTCTAATGCCCAAATGATACAGCAGAGCATTTTTTGAGGTGAGTTCAGCAGCACTGTGATTTGGACCACCCCAAGACAAGCATACTCCTCCTGTCAGAACCTTAGCCAGCACCTCTGGCTGGACATCCGTGGGCTCTCTGGCATTACCATGTATCTCAAGAAACTCATCTATTTTCTCAGGGGTGATAAGTACTTTCTTACCCCGCACCCAACTCTTTCCAAACTCATTTCCTCCTTCCTCACCAAATTTTTCTTCCATGTTCACAATAAATTTCCTAACAAGAGCTATATTGAATTTGTATGGGTAAGTCAGGGATTTGAGAAGGTTTACCTCAGTGAGAAGCTGGATAATGGCTGCTGATTTGTAATTGTCCAGGTCCAGTCTCTTTTCTGTCACAATGTGCTTTCTCTCAACAGCGCTCCATGATTGGGAGGCATTCCTATTTCTGAACCAGATCCCCCCAACTGTGATTGTAGTTGAGTCTGCCAACGCAGGTCCTCTCTCAGACGATTCACCAGCAGTACCTTCATCTTCTTCACTGGATTCCTCTTCTTCACTGCTGGAATCAGGAATGTGGATTGGAGCTTTTCCTTTGTCTGAGGGTGGAGGAGGATGTGCTGCAGCAGGTTCTTGTTCAGGAGACTCAGCTTCTATCTCCTCCCCTTCACCTACTATGCCAGGAGACATGACAAGAGTTCTGCACCTCTCTTCTGCAGGACCTGCTACAGCATCCTCTGTAGCTTGTTCTTCTCTCGAGACTTCTTCAAGCACAGCCTCTTCAGTCATCACTGCTGCACTGGTTACAGGCTCCCCGTCACGGACTAGATGCCTCCTTTTCTGCAGGGTTCCTCCTCGTGGAGAAGGATCGCTGTGCGACACAGGGAGAGGTGCGGGCTCCCAGACCACTACGTCTAGACGCTGAGCAGGCGCTTCATTTCGCGACTTAGACCTCCTTTCAGACCTGCCTTGTCAATCTGCTGCCAAATTCTTCTTCAATTCGCGAGTCTTCACCATTGTTGCGGGTTTGTAGAGGATTGGAGGAACGCACGGTGAAGATGATCAGCAACAATTTTTGGGGAAGAGCCTTCAACTGTCTTTGCCCTAGAAGTTGATTTACCCGTTATTTTTCCTTTTCAATTTGAAGCTTCTGGATCACGTGCCACACTTGTGCCTTCTCCCAGCTTTAGCAACCAAAACACGTGAACAAGCTTATTCTGACCAGGTTGCTATAGCAGACGTGAGCTAGTTCTTCTACTCATTCCGGATGACAGCTTTGTTTGGCGGATCCTCATAAGGTTCTGATGATGATTTCTTCACCCATACCTGGGTTTGTCTAGAGTTCCTCCTCTTCCGACCCTCAAGACTCCTGTCTCTTCGTTTGTCATATTTGGGTTTCCACACCTGTAATACTTGTGGCTTTCTCCTGTCTTTTGCTTTCCAGTACCCTGGTGCAGCGATCTTAGTAATCCTCCTCTGCGATTCTTTCTAGTAATAAGCATTTCCCGAATCTACTGGGCAAGGAGTCTTTATGCAGCATGTGTTGGCTCTGGGTTTCGTTCCCCTTTTTTCAGCTGAGAAGGTTCTCTGCTGCCGCTTCAAGCTAGAGGATATCTGATGAGCGGGCAAATAACCTTATATTTGTCCACATTTTTCCCTTACTTCTTGTTTGTTCCGCAATTCTATAAAGCCATTTGATGATTTCTTCGTGTATTTCAGGTTAACATTATGTATCTCGCAATACGAAGTGGCCCGAAGAGAATCTAGACGAATTCCGGTCGATGGAGATCAAAAGAAGCAAAGCTGAGCAAACTGCAGAAGTGATTCGCCCACCAGCTTGACCGAATCACCCTCAGCTGCACGAATTGACCTGATCCGGGGAAGTCCTAAAGGTTTGACCGAATCACATAATGGGTGTGACCGAATCACTTGTGATTCGGCCAAGAGAAGTGATTCGCCCAGTCAAGAAGCCACTGAACAGCTGATTCGGCCGAATCAGAGGTGATTCGCCCAGAGGTGCCCGAATCAGTTTAGCTCCACAAGGCGTTTGACCGTATCAAAACAAAGACATTTGACCGAATCAAAAGTGATTCGGCCAGGATAATTGATTCGCCCAAACTCAAAACTGCACTGAACAAAAGGTTCGAGCGAATCACATGGACATTGACCGAATCAAGTGATTCAGTCACTTCGGTCACTTTGTGGGAAACTTCAAAGAGTATAAATAGAAGGAGATAGAAGTGAAGAAAGAGGGCTTGCTTTTTCTCTCAACCCTAGACGACAAGTTTCCACTTTTTGCAACCCTAGACGACAAAACTCAAGGAAGATCAAGCTTGATGGAAGATTGAAGCTTGGATTGAAGATTCCACATCATCCTCTTCTAAACCCTAACTTTGTATTTACATTTATGCTTCCTTTAGTTGTCATGTTTTTGTACACACTCATTATGAGTGAGTAGTTACTTTTGTGGTTGGGGATTAAATGGATCCCCTAGGATTGGATATGATGTAGAACACTATTGTTGTTGCATTGAATGAAGTTTGGTTTGATCTTATTGTGCCCTAGCTATGTATTCATTGTATGCACACCAAGTGTTTGACGAAATGCTTAAGTGAGTATGCTTGGTTAGAACCCCTAAGGAAGGAGCGAGAGTTGAACTTAGGATGTTTCATAGCTATCGTATGATCATAGATGGAGTGTTTGTGCGTGAGAGCGACATGCATTCTTGACATTAGGCTAAGTTTTGAGCGGATTTGAGTAACCGGCCAATAGACCGAGAGGGTGCGGTTATGAGACTCATATTCTACACGGTTCAATAGAATGAGAGTTTGAGAACCTTGTCATTTATGTATCCTCTCCATTCTAGGGAAGGAGCGAGAGTTGAACCTAGAGCGGACGATGCATTAGCCTTGCTTTTATCAACCAAATGTAGTTCATGCATGTATTAGTGAGTTATTTCATTTCCTCATATCCTAGGAGAGAAGTTGAATCCCTAGTTACCCCTTTTTATTCATTAAGTAGAACTCAAGAATATCATTTATCTTTAGTGCTTGCTAGAGATACCTCTATAGGAGGACATATTCCCCCCCCCAAAAACCGTAGACTTACATTAGTAGCATTGATTAGTTGTCAATTAGTCTAAGCTTTTCCCTTGGGTTCGACTTGAGGTCACTCGATTATAAATATTGTTTGATATTTGTGTGACTAGAATAGCACTTCATTTCGCTTGCCTAAAATGCCAACGTCAATATCTACTGATTCCCTTTCTTCTGACCACCATTATTTGTGCATGAACTCCTTTTATTCTGAGGCTCTGGCTTTGTTTTAGATGGATGATGCGTCAGGTGCTGCAGCATACTCTTGTTCATGTGTCTAGTTCCATCTTCCCTGCAGGTTTTGGAAATTCATCTGTATTATTCTTTTCATATATCATAGCATCCGAGGCTTTTATGAAAACTATTCCTCTAGAGCTTTCTTCACCAGTATATCCAAGCCCCGTTCTCCCTTTTCCAAGTCTTTGATAAGACAAAATTTCATCCAAGATATTTTTCTGAGGATCAGCTGCCTTGGCTGTTGTTGGTGAGACACCAATGTCAGTGGCTTGGCTTCCTGTGTCTTCCCTTTTCAGAATGGTAACTTGACTGTTGGATAAGGAGAGAAATTTCCTTCGTTCTTCTTCTAGAAGCTTGACTCTGTCAGTCAATGCTTGATTCGTCTGAAGGGCTACCTCACACTATTTAAGTATTTCCCCCAGATAGTCAATAAGGCTGACAGTTAAGTCCTCCTCATCTTCACTTTCGGATACTTCAAACCCATAGTGGAATTCGTCCTTCTTTAGCTCTTTGAGGTTGAAATCTGACACACTGGTTAGTACAACACAATTTTCTTCATCACTTTCCTCAGAGTCACTCCATTTTGCTGTCAGGGACTTGTTGTTCTTTTTCTCTGAGTTTTTGAGGGGTTTGCTCGGATAGTCAGCCTCAATATGTCCTTACCCTGCACAGTTCCAGCATTGGACACCTTTTTCATTTCTTTCTTCTCATCTTCATTCTGAGCAGGTTCCTTCCCTCTCCTTTTATTTTCTCCACCTCTTCTGAATTGTTTTCGTGAGGATGAGCTTTGCCCAGTTCTTGAGTCCAAGTTCTTCAGGACCTTTCCAAGGTTCTTGACTAGCATACTCAGCTGATCATCTGGAGCTGGCTTCTTAGCTTCTGTTTCAACCTTCAGTCCAATATTCTTGTCCTTAGAAGTGAGATCTTCTTTAACCAGTTTCATCTCACATTGTTTGAGGGATCCCATCAACTCTTCCAGCCTCATGAGTCTGACATTTTGGGCTTCTTCAATGGCCGTCACTTTCATGTCAAATCTTGTGGGAAACGATCTGAGGACCTTCCTGATCAGCTTCTCTTCAGGAATAGGTTCACCAAGAGCATGGGCTTCATTTGCCAGATCACAAAGTTTTGCATTAAACTCAGTGACAGTCTCCTCTTCCAGCATTCTCAGATTCTCAAACTGTGTGGCAATAATCTGTAATCTTGACAGCTTTACTCTATCAGTTTCTTCATGTGCAGTTTGCAGAATTTCCCAAGCTTGTTTGGCCATATCACAATTTGATATCAACCTGAAATTGTTAGCATCAACTGCAGCAAAAATCACATTCAGAGCCTTTGAATTACCAGTTGCTGCAGCTCCCTCTTCAGCAGTCCATTGTTCTTCAGGCTTTATCCGTGCGACTCCCTGTTCATCCATGGTGATTGGGGGAGACCACTGGACCACGATAGCTCTCCAGGTCTTCTCATCAATGGCCTTGAGAAAGGCTTTCATCCTGGCCTTCCAATATCCATAGTTGCTTTCTTCCAACAATGGAGGTCTGCTTGTGCTCTGTCCTTCCTTCATTGTGTCTTGGCTTCTTCAGAGACACTGTAGGATCTTTTACTCTGTGTGTTGAGCTGCCGCTCTGATACCAATTGAAATTCGCAGCGTCTCTGACAGACAGATTTGTGAACAAGCAGTTGCTGCAGCACGCTCTTGTTCACTCGAAAATTGTCTCAGCAAACAATGAACAAGACAGAAGTTTGTTCACCCAGTTCGGCCAACTGCCTACGTCTGCGGAGGACTATTTTCCAATCCTCAATCCACTAATCACAGAGGTCTCCAAGTACACTCGGTTACAACTCCACGCAACCTATGCTACTCAACCTTGTGTGGATCACTGGACACAATCAGAACAAGCTCTGACTTGTGTCTGCACACCCTCTACAAATGTCAATCTAGAATAGCTACTGTCTCCTCGAAACTCAGCCTATTCTAAACTACACTCAACTCTGCAGGGTTGCTGCAGCATCTGCTGTAGCACACAGCTGATGCACAATTGTCTGCGTCGCTCCAAGGCCTTCTGCCGAGCCGATCGAATGATTCCACGAGCGCTGCACACTCTGGAATACTCCCCCTTGCTCAGTGACCTCCTGCCACTAGCGAGAACTGCCGCTTAGACACTCGACTGAGTCACACACCCGTCAGTTCTTCCGCGGCCTTCCTTGATCAACCAACAAGCACCACTACTCTGAATTGGCTTCCAAATCAAGCTCGGATCAGACTACGCAAGTCCTGATCTCCTTCTGCTTCTGTCACCACAGCTGTGCGCTCACGCTCTGCTTTCGGGTGATGATCGAAGAACTCGTCGCACACCAAAATTACAGCTAGATAACGCCAGTCACAAACGAACACCAGCTGCCACCCATATCAAAGTCGTCAAAGATGAAAACGGGGTGGAAGTAAATCAGGCTATCTACAGAAGTATGATTGGTAGCCTGCTGTATCTGACTGCTAATCGTCCCGACATCTCCATTGCAGTAGGGGTATGTGCAAGATTTCAAGCCCGTCCAAAAGAGAGTCACTTGCAGCTGGTTAAAAGAATCATCCGGTATGTTGTAGTACGATATAGTGACGCAGACTGGGCAGGTTGCGGTGAGGATAGGACGAGCACCTGTGGAGGTTGCTTCTTACTGGGAAACAACCTGGTATCCTGGTTTAGTAGAAAACAAAACAACATCTCCTTGTCCACGGCCGAGGCAGAGTACATTGCAGCAGGAAGTTGGTGTGCGCAGATGATCTAGATGAAGAAGATGTTGACTGAGTATGGCCTCAATCGGGGTGAAATGGTCCTCTACTGTGACAACATGAGTGCTATCAGCATCTCCAAGAACCCAGTTCAGCACAACAGGACCAAACACATTGATATTCGGCATCACTTCATCAGAGATCTGGTAGAAAAGAAGATCATTGCTCTTCAGCACATTGTGACCGACAAACAGCTTGCAGACATCTTCACCAAGCTTCTGGATGCAGTCAGATTTGAAGACCTGAGATCCTCTCTGGGTCTCTGGGCTTTGGCACCGTAAGCCAGTCCGACACCCTTTCCCCTTGGCATATTGATGATGCAAGTATGGCAGTGTTTGACAAAACCAGCATAAGTGAACTAGCAGCAAGCAGAAGTGAACTAGCAGCGGCTGCAGCAGGGGATGCTGCAGCAGGAGCTTGTTCAACAGGCTAATTCAACTGTCCAAGAAGTAGCAGCTGTCTGGGCTTGTTCGGAAGGGCTGGAAACCTTATGCAGAGCATCTGGAGAATTTCTAAAATGTATGGAGTATTGTCCAGCTAGGTTTACTAGTCAGAGAAGGAGATTTGCATTGGAGAGAATAATCAAATCTAATCTCCTAGATTTTAGGAGATAATTGATCTTGTGGGTCCATTGCCTAAACCTGGAAATTGCTTAAAGTGGTGCGGCTATTTAAGCAGAAGGGGTTCAGGGCTGAAGAGGTTGATCGAAGCTGAGGGATACACGAGAGCACACACAGATTTTAGAGTAAGGATCCTTGGTGTGTGACGGGAGTTTTCTTCGATCATCACCCGTGAGCAGAGCGTTGAGCGCAGAGCTGTGGTGAGTATTGCAGAAGAGAATCAGGACTTGCAGAGTCTGATTCGTGCTTGATCTGGAAGCCAATTCAGAGCTGGGGAGCTTGTTGGTTGATCAAGGGCAGCCGCGGAAGAACTGACGGGTGGAAGGCTCGGTCAAGTGTCGTGCGGAAGTACTCACTAGTGACAGGTGGTCACTGAGCGAGGGGGAGTTGTCCAGAGTGTGCAGCGCTCTTGGAGAGGTTCGATCGGCTCGGCAGAAGGCCTTGGAGCAACGCGGACATTGTGCTTCAGCTGTGTGTTACAGCTATTGCTGCAGCAACCCTGCTGAGTAGTGTAATTTAGAATAGGCTGAGTTCTTTGAGAGGATTGTAGCTATTCTAGATTGACATATTGTAGAGGGTGTGCAGACACAAATCAGAGCTTGTTCTGATTGTGTTGAGTGGTCCACACAAGGTTGAGTAGCATAGGTTGCGTGAGTTGTAACCGAGTGTACTTGGAACCTTTGGTTGAGTGGATTGAGGACTGGAGAATAGTCCTCCCCAGACGTAGGCAGATTGGCCGAACTGGGTGAACAAACCTGTGCCTTGTTCATTGCTTGCTGTGACAATATTTAAGTGAACAAGAGTGTGCTGCAGCAACTGCTTGTTCACAGAATCTGTCGAATTAAGACACTACGAATTTCACATATGTTCCAAAAAGGGGGAGAAAGAATAGAAAAGAGGGAGTCAAGGGACCGAAGGAGGATCAATCGAAACATTGAATCATCTATGAAGGGGTTTTGTCAAAATGCCAAGGGGGAAATTGATGATGCAGTATGGCATTCTATTGACAAAACCAGCACGTGTGAACAAGCTGCTGCTATAGCAGATCCTGGAGCGTGGAGCTGTAGCAGAAGATCAGCGCCCATTTGGAGTTTGCTTTCAACAGTCCATCATGAAGAGCAGAGCTTATGGGGGGCTTCTAAATATTCAGCAGAGAATATCCTAGTGTAGATTCCGTCCCAGGGTGAAGATTTGTTTGTGCAAGATTAGATTTTCAAATCAAATCTAATCTAATCTTTTACAAATTAGGAGATATTAATGATTGGGAGAAATTCCTAAAAACTGATATTGATGGAACTTGGGGTTCCTATTTAAAGGAGGCTGGGAAGAGCGTCAAAGTATCGAAGCTGAGAGAGTGAAAACACCGAGAGCATACACAATATACCACAGAGGAAGATTGTGTGTGACCCATGCTTCGATCATCACTAAGAGTAGAGCGTGAGCGCAGATCTGAGGTGATTAAAGTTGAGTGTGATCGAGACTTGCAGAGTCTGATCAGTGCTTGATCTGGGAAGCCAATTCAGGTGGTCACTGAGTGAGGGGGAGCATTCCAGAGTGTGCAGCGCTCGTGGAGAGGTTCAATCGGCTCAGCGGAAGGCTTGGAGCGACACGGACAGATTCGGCACAAGCTAGTGGCACAAGGGTGTGCTATAGCAACCTACGATAACATTGCTTTAATTAGAATAGGCTGAGTCTTTGAAAACAGTGGTGTAGCTATTCTGCATTAAATCAAATGTGTAGGTGTGTGATACATAAGTTAGAGCTTGTTCTGATTGTGGTACTAGTAAAGGTCGAGTAGCTAGGTTGCGTGCGTTGTACCATGTTGTACTCGGGACCTTAAGACTAGTGGATTAAGGGCTGAAGTTCAGTCCTTCCCAGACGTAAGCAGTTGGCCGAACTGGGTGAATAAATTGTTTGTTCATTGTTCTTGCTTCACAAGATCCATCGGTACAAGAGTGTGCTATAGCAACTGCTTGTACACAATCTGCATCTCAGCAGCGCTGCGAAATTTCAGGTAATACTCCGGCGAACCAAACTTGTGTAAGCAAATATCACCAAGGAAATACTCAGAAGAGTATGAAGAACTCAAAAGAAATATCAGTCTGTTATCAAGAGAAGAGATACTGGAAATGAGAGATGTTGTTGTGTGAGTTTGTGTCCTCTTGATAGAGCCTATTTGTACACCTTATTTAGATCCTAACCCTATGCTTGTTTGCATTATTTTATGTACAAGATTACTGGTTTCCAGTGTTTTTGTATTTCAAGGCAAAACGAGGGCCTAAGTCGGAAACGCGCTAACAGGCAGCGTTTAGGACGCGCATCACACAGCCTGCGGAGCTAGCGGCGCAAACAAAAGAATTGGCAGAGTTGACCACGGTGCGCTAACCGATGTCGTGCGCCATGCGCAGATGATGGTGTTTCCAAATCCTGACACCACCAGATTTGGAAGTTGCCAAAAATGAGCCTCTGAGCAGTATATAAAGAAGAAGAAGGCTAGGGTTTCAAAAAAGAGGATATCATAATTCAGCGAGAGAGCGGCAGAACTGAAAAACACACGAGCTTGTTGAGAGGACCTGCGCTAGCCGACTGCGCCAGCCGAGACTGCAACCTGCACGAACTGTTTCTATGATGTTTACCACTAGCATGTCTAACTAAACGCTTAGTATCGGTCGGGCATGAATCTATGAGTATTTCCTTTGAGACTTGCGCTTAATGCATAGCTTGCTTGCTTATATTGATTCTGTGCACATTATTGGTAGCTAGTTGCATGAGTAGGGGAAGCCTTGAACCGCAATCTTACTCTTGTTGCTTGTTGTTGTATGTTAAACTAGCTGAATAGCCTGACGGTGCCAACTAGGAGTAACGCGCTAGGATAAGCAATTACTACCTTGATCGGATTCGTAGTTGTTTAGTCTAGTTCAAGAATTAATAGCTCGTGAACTTTGATCGGAACATGCGCACATGTTAGGAAGCCTTGACCGGACACTAACATTAGCAAACCAAGCTATAGACATTTAGCGTCGATGATAAGGAATACATTCATAGAGGATTGTCTGCGCCGATACTTCTCATAGTCATAGTACTTAATCTCTACTGCCTGCGCACGTCTAGTGCAATTCCTGCGTTTACTACTGTTTACTCGGGCATCGCGCAACCCCAATCACTCACACCCCCAGTTTCGTAAGTACAGGACACTAGTTAAAGCTAATCTACTGCTTCCCTGTGGATTCGACCCCGACTTAACCGCTGTACTAAGTGGAAGAGGAAAGATTATATTTGACGCGCACAACGACCGCGGATCAAATTTTGGCGCCGTTGCCGGGGAGGCAACACAGATAAGCTTTAACCAGCTTAGGTTTTCTTTTAATAGTTAGTTATTTTCGGTTTGTTTTATTTTCGTTGTTGTTTCTGACAGCGCGCAATCACCATTAGCCTGCGCAACCTTGAAACAGTTGCGCTGCGCGGATTCTAGTTGCGCACTGACAGACGCAGCAGCATTAGTTATCTTTTAATTTCGTTGTCTTTGAGATTTAGAACAGGTCATGGAGGATAACAGTGTCGTTGGGGACAACTTAGGGGACAGAACCCCAGAAGAAGCTAGAGCACATAACCGCGCAGCCCTGTTCAGAGAGAAAGTGCAGCGCGAGGTTGAAGCACGGATGGCCGCTGAATTGTATAATGTGCCACCCGCGCGACAAGCTGCGCGACGCCGAACAGTGCGCGAGATGTCAGCCCCAATCACAGTTAACCAGCCATGGTGCATTGTGCTTCCGCCAGACGGACATTTTGAACTAAGGAGCTCGCTCATTCATCACATGCCCAAGTTCCACGTGATGAACAACGAAAATCCAGTCAAGCATGTGCGAGAGTTCCTAGTCATTTGCGAGAACATGAAGACCGAAGGGGAAAGCGATGAGGCGCTGAAGATGAAAGCGTTCCCATTTTCACTGTGTGACACGGCCAGGCATTGGCTGATGAACTTACCAGCAGGATCAATTCACACATGGGAGCAGCTGCAGAAGAAGTTCCTGGACACATTTTATCCCGCAGCGAAGATCGCGCTACTCAGGAGGGAGCTGGCCGCACCTAGGCAGAGCGCAGGGGAGTCACTGTCAGAGTATTACGAGCGTTTCAGGGAGCTAGAGGCCAACTGCTACAATCATGGCCTACCCCAGAATGTGCTGATAGAGAATTTCCTGAATGGGCTGCTGCCCATGGAGCTGAGATTATTGAACGCATGCGCAGGAGGCGACATTTGCAACATGTACCCAGAAGACGCGTGGCAGCTGATAGAAGACTCTGCTGGGCAGGTAAGACATCAGCTAACACTTGAAAATAGTCGTACTCGTTCTGTGCATCAGGTAGAAACAAGCGCTGAGATCAAGGAAATGAAGGCCATGCTGCAGAAGTTGATGAGTGCGCAAAGCGTACAACTAGTTGCGCCAAAGGTATGTGAATTCTGCAATTCCACCGAACACAAAACCGATGCATGTCCCACGCTGTTTGAGGAATCAGGAGATGTCAATGCTCTTGGAGGATGGGATAACAGAGGGCCACAGAGACAGAATCAGCCGCGCTTTGGACTGGCCGCAAACGGATTCAGATGGAAGGAGGAAAACAATTTCCAGAGGCAGTCCACGGATCAGCGCGCGCCACAGCAGACGCAACAAGCTGCGCCCTACAATCCACCGCATCGCCGCACTGACGCACCAGCGCATAACAACCAGCAGCCTAGGCGATCTTTGGAAGATATCGTGGGGCAGCTAGCAGACACAGTGCGCAAGAATGACGAGAAGTATGACAAGAGGTTCGAGTTCATTGAAAAGCAGCTATCACAGATCGCTACCACGGTGTATGAGCTAAAGAAGAGCGATGGCAACCTGCCTTCGCAAGTGATTCAGAACCCCAAAAGAGGATATCATAATTCAGCGAGAGAGCAGCAGAACTGAAAAACACACGAGCTTGTTGAGAGGACCTGCGCTAGCCGACTGCGCCAGCCGAGACTGCAACCTGCACGCACTGTTTGCTATTGTTTTCTTGGACACTCTAGTTATTATTTACTGTTTCTATGATGTTTACCACTAGCATGTCTAGCTAAACGCTTAGTATCGGTTGGGCATGAATCTATAAGTATTTCCTTTGAGACTTGCGCTTAATGCATAGCTTGCTTGCTTATATTGATTCTGTGCACATTGTTGGCAGCTAGTTGCATGAGTAGGGGAAGCCTTGAACCGCAATCTTACTCTTGTTGCTTGTTGTTGTATGTTAAACTAGTTGAATAGCCTGACGGTGCCAACTAGGAGTAACGCGCTAGGAGAAGCAATTACTACCTTGATCGGATTCGTAGTTGTTTAGTCTAGTTCAAGAATTAATAGCTCGTGACTTTGATCGGAACATGCGCACGTGTTAGGAAGCCTTGACCGGACACTAACATTAGCAAACCAAGCTATAGACATTTAGAGTCGATGATAAGGAATACACTCATAGAGGATTGTCTGAGCCGATACTTCTCATAGTCATAGTACTTAATCTCTACTGCCTGCGCACGTCTAGTGCAATTCCTGCGTTTACTACTGTTTACTCGCGCATCGCGCAACCCCAATCACTCACACCCCCAGTTTCGTAAGTACAGGACACTAGTTAAAGCTAATCTACTGCTTCTCTGTGGATTTGACCCCGACTTAACCGCTGTACTAAGTGGAAGAGGAAGGATTATATTTGACGCGCACAACGACCGCGGATCACCTCTCAAGCCCTCATTTGCACCTCCTTTTATAGGGGAGGATGGGGCAGCCCATCATAATGGCGTGAATGCCAAAAGTCCTCTTAAAGACACTAAAATGAATGCTCCAAGGGAACTCTTGGTCTCACAATGAAGTCCCTTCATTTCACAAGACCAAAATTAATTTTCAATGCTCTTGAAAAGATCAAAACGTATCTCATTAGTGCATAGCCATTATCAAAGCTATCTCTTCAAGTTTTCCATGCTATTGGAAAACAAATAGCCCACAAAAATTATGAAAATTCCATAATCAAGATAAGTCTTTATGTCTTCTAAGAAAAATAAATAAGGCTTTTCACTTGACCTATGTGAAAGTTAAATGATGTCCATAACTTTGAGCATGTTATTTCATTTATTTTGCCTTCAATTTGGACATGTAAATAATTGGTTTTCTTCCTTTCATAAGTAGGAATTTAAATGTAATTAAAAACTTTCATATATAAATATGGTCACACCACATTTTCTTCATACTTATTCATCAAATTTTCTAACAAAAGAATTATAAACTAAAAAGGTTAAGTCTAAAGCTAGAGTTCACGAGAACTTTATGTAGAGCATATGTGTAGTGAAAGTAAAATATTGCCCAGAGGAGAAGTTAGCTAGATTTTATATTGAAAGACATGTGTTTGTCTAATATATTTCGAACTCAGATATTTGTTTAACAAAATTGGAAATCAATTGAGGTAGACTTGATTGGATTGACATATAGAAAGGGAGAGGCCCACAATTTATGGTGTGTTGTTGAAAAGTATAGACGCAATGACTTGTTGTTTAGAATCATTTGTTGTTTTAGCTTTTTATTTATTTATGGTCATTAAAATATTGTGTTTTATGTGTTCGTTTTTAAGTTATATGGTGTTGGCCTTTATTTGAAATCATGAGCATATATTTATTCAGCTAGATTGTTTCTGTATTTCAAGAAACCATGTATAAGAGTTCTGTATTTCAAGAACTTATGTATAAGAGTTGGATGAGGTTGGAAAGATGTGATTCCTGTTATTTTGTGAGGGATAATATTATTTAGAATTTGAATTTGTGTCCATTGTAGAAGTTGTAGAATGTGCTAAGTAAAAAATGCATTGAATAAAATATATGGAAATTTAATCCAAAACAGAATGATGTAAGAATACACAACATGGACGTCGCACGGTGAACTTACTACAAGTCATTATGTATAAATTGAGACAAAAATACATTATGGAGTGGATCGTAGAAATAAGCTCTTATCTCAGTAGCGATGAGCATGAACCCTACTATGGAGATTCTTCATGTTTCCTTTTTGAATATATGTAGACAAAAATTAGAGTATCCCCATTTCTCGACCCTAATATGGAGTTTTCTCCCCAAAATTTCAGAACCTTAAGCGACAGAGAATGTGTTACTCGGTCGCATAAGAACTTAATTCTAAATAATTAAATTAATCCTTCCTATTTGACTAGTTTTGAGTATCTCTGTTGTATACGATCGAAAATTATAATTACATTTTGGAGGGAATTTACCTTCAAATATTTAAGCAAAGTTAAGTGATTGTGTTTATTTGTCAGTCATTTAAGAGTGAAAATATAGGCGGGATACAGGTATTTCAAGAATACACATGGAGGACTTATCAAGAGCTTATTTGAAACCATTTCCTCCCGCTGCTCCCATCTCACCGACTCAAGTCCTTCCCCTTACCTCGCCTTCGTTTCGTCCCGTGCCTTTCCCTCGTCCCTTTAACTCTTGACATGACACCAAGAAAGTGGAAGGTGAAACATATCTCGGAGACATCTAGAACTTGGATGAAACTTTGGTCGTCCTGACTTAGGCATCTTAGGGAATTGTCTAGACCATAGAAGTCTTGGAAGCCAAATCGGAGCACAAATCAAACCATAAAGCAGAAGAAGCTTCAACATCATCAAGCAGAAGTTGACTACAGCGCCTATTCTAGCACTACCAGATTTTGGTAAGGTGTTTCAACTAGAGACAGATACTTCTATTATTGGTATTGGTGCGGTACTTTCGCAAGATGGTAGACCAGTTGCTTTCCACAGTGAAAAGTTATACGAGGCTCGTCAAAAATGGACTACCTATGTACTGGAATTATATGATGTGGTTCGTGCAATTAAGCATTGGGAGCAGTATCTTTTCCAAAAGGAATTTGTCTTGCTTAAGGACCATCAAGCTCTTAAATATATCAATAATTAGAAAGACTTGAATCGCATGCAAGCCCTTTGGATTTCTTATTTACAGCAATTTACATTTGTGGTGAAGCTCAAATCGGGATATCAAAATAGAGTTGCTGATGCTTTAGGCCGTCGGGCTTCCCTACTTATTACGATGCAGTCCGTTGTGATCAGTTTCGAAGCTCTAAAAGACTTAAATCATGATGATGCTGATTTTCAGGATGTATGGCGTAAACTACATGTGGGCCTTCATGATAATTCATATGTGTTACATGATGGCTATTTATTTTATCAACATCATTTATGCATTCCTCGTGGCTCTTCGAGAGAAGAATTTATTTCTGAACTTCATCGGGAAGGTCATTTCGGTAGAGATAAAACAATAGCTCTAATGGAAGAACGTTACTATTGGCCACATCTTCGGCGGGATGTCAATAAGTTTGTTCAAAAATGCACTACTTGCGCAACGAGCAAAGGGCAATCTCAAGACACTGGACTCTACACTCCTCTTCCTATTCCTGATGTCCCGTGGGAAGACATATCTATGGATTTTGTACTAGGGTTACCACGAACTCAGCATGGTGTCGACTCCGTCTTTGTCGTAGTGGACCGTTTTTCGAAGATGGCTCACTGTGTTGCGCAAGAAAACTGCAGATGCCTCTCATATTGCTCGATTATTTTTTCGAGAGATTGTCCGCCTTCATGGGATCCCTAAAACCATTACCTCAGATCGTGATGTTAAATTTCCTGGTCATTTTTGGCGCACACTTCGGCAATTATTTCGAACTGATCTTTGTTATAGCAGTGCCTTTCATCCACATACGGATGGTCAGACGGAAGTTATTAATCGAAATCTTGGTAATCTCATTCGGTGTCTCTGTGGTGATCACCCTAAGCAATGGGATATGACCCTTGCTCCTGCTGAAATTGCTTACAATAGTATGGTGAATAGATCGACAGGAAGAGCTCCATTTAATATTGTATATCGAAGTCCCCCGAAGCACATAGTTGACCTAGTGCCACTGCCTCACATTCCTAGCTACAGCACTGCAGCTGAACAACTTGCCCACCACATGGATTATGTGCAAAAGGAAGTGAAGAACAAATTGGAGGAATCCAATGTCAACTACAAGTTAGCAGCTGATCGTCACAAGCGAGCCCAAAATTTTCGAAGAAGGTGACATGGTTATGGTTTTTCTTCGAAAAGAACACTTTCCCGCTAGAACTTATAACAAACTGAAGCAGAAGAAGATTGGACCATGTCGCATATTAAAAAAGATTAATGATAATGCTTATGTCATCGACCTTCCACCTGGCTATGAGATCTCTCCTACTTTTAATATCTCTCATTTGTACGAGTACCATCCAGACGTGCCCTTTTATCCAAATTCGCACTCAGGGACGAGTTCTTTCGAAGTGGGGGAGATTGATGCAGGAGAATAGAAGTTTCTAGAAGCGGTCCAAACTAGAAGATTCCAGAAATAACAGTTTTCTCGCATTAATTTTATTTTCAATGAATAAGTAGTCTAGAATATTCTAATCTTCTTTATAAATAGAGAAGTTACATTCTTTGTAGGACATCACAAAACTTACTTTCAAATCAAATAAAATTTCATTTTCATCCCTAACCCTAGCTTCGGCAGAGTTAATTGTTTTCATCTAGCTTTCTACTGCGTCAGGGTTATTAGTCATCAATAGATGCTAGCCAAACTTTGTGCTTGAACTTGAGAATGCTAGGATTTGGGAGTTTATTTTCCGCATTGCTAGTGAGCGGTTCAGAGATGAGAAGTGTGAGTTTAGGGCACACTGGAAGTACGGGGACAAAATCCCATAGGGATTTTGATCACCCGGAATAGTGGCAATGGTTGATCAACCACTTTAAAGATCGTGTCCAACAGGTTATTATTTTTAAGTCAATAGCAGTCAATTTACTTTGAGATTGAATATCATTTAAATAATTCATTTTTTGTAATAGGCCGAATGTCAATGCATGAAAGGGGTTTGACCCAGCTCATGCCGGATAACCACCACTGGGGGAAGCTTGCATTCATTCAAAGAGCTAAAAAGCAATGACTTAGCGACATTAAGGCACTATATGGTGCATCGTTTGATGAAGTTTATTTAGCGGACCCTACCCTACAGGTGCATGTATTATGGTAAGTTTTGTTTATGTTTTTGGATTAGATTTTATTTATTTAAATGTTGTTACATGGTGAGTTTGTTTTACATCACAAGACAAAATAATAGAAATAATGCGCGGATGCTCAATGGGCAAGCCTCTCACGACCTTAATGTGTTAGACGATCCCCAACTTTTGCCTACACAAATTAAGATCATCACAGAGACATCAGACAAAGTATCCGAGTTTGAGGATAGCATTAGGGTGCTTGAGAATATTGTGAAAGGAGGCTGAACTGCATATGGGATCAATTATCATTCAGATAGAGCGAGTGTAGCATAGGGCAGATGTTTATGCTGTCAATTGATGCATTGCTTTTATTGACCCGATTTTGGTCAGGTAAAAGTTTCTAATACTATTTGACCAATGGATTTAGGGGCAAATGCTTCGTATTTAGAGGTTTATTTTTGATATATATGTTTCTTATGCGATGAATTTTATGGGATGATTTATAATTGTCTTGTTTATGTTCATATTATAAGAGGTCTTCTTATGTGACACCATGCACTTGATTGTGTATGAAAAATGAGACTGATGTTAAATATGTTGTGTTAGAGGTCTTCTTAAGACAAATGCATTTTAGTTATGCCTCTTAGGCATATGCCAACATCGCATATGCTACAGGTGACCTGTTGCAAACAAATATGCGGCATATTCTGCAAAAGTGTATTATTGGAGTAGTAATTAATTTCAATCTATAAATATATTATACTACGTTTTGATCCAAACCTTACTAAAATGTGAGTGGTTTAGGGGTTAACTTTGTTTTGGTTGAGAATTGGCCGTGGGTTCATACTTTGAACCGGACAGGTTCCCTTTGTAATTGATGGTCAAGATGCCTTACACATAACCCTTGGATCTCTCACCTTCGTCGAGGCTTGCAAGAAATTGACCTTCATCATTAAAAATTTCTAACTTATTTAAATTTTCATCATCTGGTTTTTGGCTACATATTTATAAGGGATAAGTATAATTTGTTATCTTTAAACTACCAACTTTTCCTAGTCCAAAGTTGTCGAACATTCCAATTAGGGTGCAAAATAAAAATAAAAAATTGTTCGGAAAGGTTACCGACATAGTTAAATTCAAATTAACATTTTTAGTCACCCTAACGAACTCCTGTTAAAATGATTTAACAAACTACTTTGTGGGAGGTGGGGGTTGGGTATTGGGATTGATACCAAAGGATCCACCAAAAGTTTTGCTCCTGGAAAATTATGGACAAGATGCAGGTCTCAATGTCAATGATACGTGTGGTTTGACGATTGTATTCAATTCCCTTATAGTTATGAATCAATTCTATCCACCCAGGGTTCAGAATTAGGACTCGAATGTCTCCCTTAGTTTAATTACAGAAACAAAATCAAGAATTAAAACTGCAGGAGATGACAAAACAGAAACATCACAGAATGTTCACGTAGTTCAGGCCCCTTAGCAGTCCTACAAGCTAACAAATGCTAAACTATCATACTATAACTCAAGGGAAAAACATAGAAGACTAAATGACGAAGGGAGAGAGGTTTCAGCCTCTGGAAGATGACCGCAAAGCGCTGACTTCAATCCTTCTTCAGCTCCGGAAAGGAGTCAATCCGTCTTTAAATCAACCTCCGATGCGCCTTAAAAACAGCCGAGAGCATTGCACGGCAGGTCGCCACCAGTCCCTGTTTGAACTCAAGAACCCTATAAATCACATTCTTCTGCCGAAATCTCTTCTCTTCTAAAAACTATAGCTTAAGCAAACTTTTAAATGCCAGACCTAAATGAGGTCGTTAGGATCTTGAGTCTTGGTCAATGAGAAGCATGCTTTCTTTGACCTAGGCTGGACCTGTTTTCGGCCCAAATCAGGAGAGACCAAACCACTTGAAGACCAGCAAGCTAACAACCTAAGGATGGTCTTCGGAATGGATTAGTGAGCTCAATAATTGCCCTCATGATTCAACTGAAGCACATAAAATTACAGACCTTTACATACTCTGATAAAATACCTCAGACAAGATTAGACTCTACTAAATAATTCTAGCTCATTACAGAGTAGACTTAGACCCCAAAAATAAGAAACCTAAATGGATTGCTTGAATTGATACCCATCCTTCATTGGCTCAAACCAGAGCTCAGCCTACTCCACTAACGTGCAGACTCATCCTGCTGATAAATAAGGTTGTTAATGAAACTGAGAAAGGTTCAAAATAGGCACGACATCACATCCTGATATTTCTGAAATTTTGCTACGTTGCTGATCCGGAGTTATAGCTTTTGCTTAAGCACCTCTGTATCTTTCTACGGAATTATTCTACTGACAGAAAAGAAAAGACACAGTGTTTGTTCACCCAGTTCGGCAACTTGCCTACGTCTGGGGAGGATGCTCTAATCCTCAAGATTCCATTATCTCAGTTCGAAATATAAGGACTAACACTTCTACTTCTCAACTAGTTGAAATCTAATGCTCAGTCTAATCACCTAGACTAGCTAGCAATATGAACTCACAGATTCTCTTCGTGCAGCCTACAGACTCTCGTTAACAAATATTTATAATTCTGACTTTCAGACATAGCCTATTCTATATGTAGCTCAAGGAATGCTTCATCACTCTTCACCAGAGTTGCTGTATCTTCAGTCGTCAACACTCCAAGCTCTCCTGCCAAGTAGTCTGACACTTTGAGTTCTTCAAACTCAGCCTATGCTCCCCCTCAATCAATGACTCACTCCGTCACTATTGAGAAGCTTCGATCAATGCTCATTAGCCCGCGACACTGCATGTCCACAGCTGATCACCAAGCTCCGATTGTCCCTTTAACAACCAGTGCTTCAGTTGAACTCCGAATCAATCCTAAATCAAACTCCACGAGTTTTGATTCTCTCAGCACCACACATGCCTTCAACTTAGTGTATAAAACCCTGCTACCGTAAGTTGATCTCTTTGTACTCTTTGTGTGCTCTGGAGACGCTCTCTCTAATCGTGTGTGTTCTGTGCTGCGTCCTCGCCTTCCTTTTCAATCTCTCCAGCACACCAAAAATGCCAAGGATCATTATGTGAATCTTCTTCTAGATTCTAGCAAGTTTGTTGAAGATTCTGTTGCCAAATTTAGACTCTTAGATCTTTATCTTCTTAGACCACGTGCTGGTAATTGCTGAGCTCTTGATGACGTATGCATACCTCTCTGAGCTTCCCAGATGCCAGGCGGATCATGCCGGAGCCTCATCGAGCAACACTAGGATTTTGCTCTAGATCCACGGAGTGCTTAAGCAGACTCTGTCTTTTCATTGCTGTCTCCTGCCCATTCTTCAATAGTGTCTCAGCTTTAGATCTTTAGGGATTGTTGAAGCAGACTCTAGCTCTTTGTTGTTGTTGTTTTGTCAGTCTTCAGATTATGCTCGAGCCACCAATCTTCAGGGAGTTCTTCAACAGTCTCTTGATTTTGTCAAGGATGCCATATTCTCAACAATCCACCCCTTGGCATTTTGACAAAACCAAAACACAACTACAGAATTAAAAAATGACTGACACAATCTACCTATACTAGATAACTGTATCTACCTATTATATTCCTCTCCCCCTTTTTGTCACAAATGACAGGGGCTGCTGTCAACTCATTCAGGAATTACACATAAACCCAAGGCTGCTCTGAGCTCCTCGAACCAAGCTCCATCCAAAGGGTTTGTGAAAATGTCAGCTAGCTGCTTCTCAATAGCTACGTGTTTGAGTACGACAGTCTGAGTCTCTAGCAGGTCTCTGATGAAATGGTGTCTGATGTCAATGTGCTTAGTCCCAGAGTGCTACACGGGATTCTTGCTAATGCTGATAGCATTCAGATTGTCATAGTAAATAGTCATGGTGTCTTGTTGAATCCCTTAGTCACCCAGTATTTGTTTCATCCACAATAGTTGCGCACAGCAGCTTCCAACAGCAATGTACTCAGCTTCAGCAGTAGATAGAGAAATACTATTCTGCTTGTCTTCTATACAACCTGCCCAGTCAGCATTGCATTATCCAACAAGTTCTGCACTTGTGTCCCTTGTATACCAGAGCCCATAGTTGGTTGTCCCTCCAATATATCTGATGATTCTCTTTACAAGCTGCATGTGGCTCTCCTTTGGGCAGGAGCTCTCCTTTGGGCGCAAACTCCTACTACAAAGGAAATATCTGAATGGCTAGCAGTAAGATATAGAAGACTTTTAATTATGCTTTGGTATAATGTCTGATCCACTGCAATTCTAGCTTTATCTTTGATGGCTTTAGTGTATGTTGCAGCATGAGAGCGTTTGTTACTGGCCATGTCCATTCCAAGCTTCTTTACCAAATTTTTCCCATTACTTGCTTTGTGAGATAAAAATGCCATCTTCTTTTTCTGAAATTTGCAGTCCAAGAAAGTAGGTTAATTCTCCAACCATGCTCATTTGAAACTCCAGTTGCATTTGCTCCACAAAATGCTTCACCATTCTCTGCGAACTTGACCCAAATACAATATCATCCACATATATTTGTGCAATAATAAAATCTGACTTCGTTCTGCGCACAAAAAGAGTTGTGTCCACCGCTCCTCGATCATATCCGTGCTTAATCAAGAATTCAGTCAATCTTTCATACCATGCTCTGGGTGCTTGCTTCAAATTGTAGAGAGCCTTCTTGAGCTTGTAGACATGGTTTGGATGATGAAGATCCTCGAATCCCTTGGGTTGAGCAACATAGACTTCTTCAGTCAAGATTCCATTCAAAAATGCACTTTTGACGTCCATTTGATACAACTTGAACATGAGGTGACAAGCTAGTACAAGAAGTAGTCTGATTGCTTCCATGTGAGCAACAGGAGCAAAGGTTTCATTAAAGTCTACTCCCTCAATCTGTGTGTACCCTTGAGCTACTAGCATGACTTTATTTCTTGTAATATTTCCCTTCTCATCAGACTTGTTCTTATATATCCATTTGGTGTCAATCACATTCACATTTTTTTGCCGAGTGACCAGATCCCGTACTTGTTTCTTTCAAACTCACCAAGTTCTTCTTGCATTGCAGCTATCCACTGTCCATCTCTCGGGGCCTCTTTGATGTTCTTTGGCTCAATGCTGGACAGGAAACACGAGTTATTAATCATATCACAGAGATTAACATTGGAAGTACCTCGAGTTCGTCTTCCTTTGATCAAACAGCCAATGATGTTGGTGGTTGGATGATCCTTCTGGATTTTTCCAGGAGGAAGTCTCACTGTGCATGGTGTGGTTGGCGAGTTCTCAACTGGTGGATCAGCATCTAGTTCAGACTCCTCGTCTGGACTCTGAGAATCATCAGGTTCTGCTGAAGCATTCTCTGATGCTTCTTGTTTAGTTGTTCTTCTGATTTGAGACTGATATTGATCTTAAGGGTCAAACACTTCTTCCTCCCCGGAGTGTTTGCACTCCTCTCCTAGGTCATTCACGACAACGTTGATGGATTCGATCACAGTTCCAGTTCTGTTGTTGAAGACATGATATGCTCTGCTGTTTGTTGAGTAGCTCAGAAATATCCCCGGATCACTTTTTGCATCAAACTTTTGTCATGTATTCTCGGTCTCTAAGAACATAGCATTCACTTCCAAAGATATGGAAGTATTTCACAGTGGGTTTCTTTTCCTTCCATAATTCATAACAGATTTTGTCTGTCCCTCTCCTGATTGACACCCGATTAATGATATAGCATGAAGTGTTCATAGCTTCAGCCCAGAACTTCAGAGGAACTTTTCTTGCATGGATCATAACTCGGGTCATTTCCTGTATAGTTCTGTTCTTTTATTCAACTATCCCATTGTGCTGAGGAGTTATGGGTAATGAGTACTGATGGGTGATCCCTCGGTTTCTGCAGAATTCATTCATCTTTGTTCTCGAACTCTTTCCCATGATCACTACGAATGGCTGCTACTTTCACGCCTTTTTCTTTCTCTAACCGAGATAGTAAAGCCATCACCTTCTTCACTGTTTCTGATTTTTCACGCAGAAACTCTATCCACGAGTAGCGAGAGTAATCATCCACACATACAAATGCATATCTTTTTCTTCCACATATTTCTACCTCTATTGGTCCCATAAGATCCATATGTAGCAATTGGAGAGGTCCGGTGGACCTTATTTCAATGAATTATGGATGAGGGACCCTTGTCTGTTTTCCAATCTGGCATTCCCCACACACTGAGTTTATCTCTCCTTTGATCTCATTTATACCACGTTCTAATTGATCAGTTGCAAGTATTATTAAAGTCCTCAGATTGAGATGTCCCAGCCTTTTATGCCACAGATTCATTTCTTCAATTTTTGTCAACAGACAGGATGATGAAGAGGTTGCATCAGCATTTTCAAGTAAATAGCAGTTGTTGGCTGACCTTGCCCCCTTCATAATGCATCTTCCCTCTGCATCAAACACTTGACATTATTTTTGTGAGAAATTTACAAAGTGAGTACCTTCACATAGCTGACTGATGCTGATGAGATTCGCCATTAGTCCTTCCACGAGCATCACGTTCTTGAGTTTGAGCAGCCCATGAACTTTCAGTGTTCCCTTCCCAAGGACTCTTCCTTTCAACCCATTTTCAAATGTCACGTGCTAGCAATTGCTAAGCTCTTGATGACGTCTGCATACCTTTCTGAGGTTCCCCGATGCCAGCCGGATCATGCCGAAGCCTCACCATGCAACGCCAGGATTCTGCTCTAGCTCTGGATCATCACGGAATGTTGAAGCAGACTCTGTCTCTTCATAGCTGTCTCTTGCCCATTCTTCAAATAGTGTCTCAGCTTCAGATCTTCAGGGATTATTGGAGCAGACTCTAGCACTTTGTTGTTGTTGTTGTTTTATCAGTCTTCAGATTGTGCTCCAGCCATCAATCTTCAGGGAGTTCTTCAACAGTCTCTTGAGCAGTTTTGTCAAGGATGTCATATCCTCAACAATTTCAAATATAACAAAGACCACTAAAACCATTTACACTCAATGAAGTGAAGTATGCCATCAAAAAGTTTGGTCCTCACATAATAAATCATGCACTTATGAAATTATAAAAAACCTTGGCTATTCATGTTCAAAAACAGATGCCTAAAGATATATTGCACAACCCATTCATCATATGGTTTTTCTATATGCCAATACAAAGCCTTAATGTTAAAATAATGATCTAATTCAATGAATAACATTCAAATCACAATAGGACCAATACTCATATCAAGCAAAATGATTGTACGGCTGTGTTGTCAAAAAAAATTCATATGCCCTCCTAAAAACATAAATATAGTAGTAACTACGATGACACAAAAGCAAACATCACATTTAATTTCCACCAGACCAAATATAAGCATAACAGAGTCAAAAAAATATTTATTTGACAGTTCAACTCTATGAACATGCTCACAAATATCATAACAGGGGCATTTAAAACATCCGAAAATAGTAAGTGCAAAATCATCAAGATCAGCATTATATTTCTCTTTTGGAGCTTCAATCCTAGAGTCAATATTTCTAACTAATCCATAACTAGATAAAACATGGAAGTCATGAACAGAAAATTTTAAAACAGAGTGCAAGATTTCTGTTAACTTATCATGACTAAATGCTAAAGCAATACCCTCAATTGGGTTAGTAAAATGCAAAGCATTATCAGAAGATGCTGAATCAATCCCCTTAGTTGGAGAAAAAAATTAGATAATGAGTTATTTTTACTTACTCCTCCTTCACCCATTTGGTGAAGACACACCTTATCTGATTCTGAGCTCACCTCTTACATATGAGTCAGTAGATACCAGAGAAAAATCATCACAAACCTGCTCCTTCTCTTATTGATCCTCATGCGGAAAAATCATACCTAAGCAAGAAAAACAGGTCACACTATCTAGTATGCCTTTGGACTCAACGAAGGGGTTAGTGCTGTCATAATATCACATTCGTTATCTTTTCATGGCAAAACATTATAATCAAGGGCCGTCAACACGTGATAAAGTCCTCTCCTTTTAATACTTTTCACTACAATTGTCTCATTTTGAGAAACTTCTTTAATTCCATTATAAGTATGAACAGTGTAGCCCAAATCATCAAGAACAGATTCAGAAAGTATATTTCTTCTTAAATCAGGCAACCAACAAAAATTTTAAACAATTCTGATTACACCATCATGCATTTTTAATGGAACAATGCATATTCCTATATTAGGGAGTGAGGTACTATCACCTAGCTTAATCTCACCACCATCACATAAATCAAGCTTAGTAAACAGATTTTATATGATGTAGCATGCATCATACAACCAGAGTCCAAAATTCATGAATTAACAACAAAATCAGCAGAATCAACAAGCAATTCATGAGCATAAGTACCATTGAATTCAAGCAGCAAGCCAGATTGTGATTCTTTAGAAGTTTCAGCTATCCTTTTCTTCTCACTTTCTTTTATAGAAGAATTTAGCAGTATGTCCCATTTTATCACAATAAGAACACTTTAAGGCATGTATTTGTTTGTCAAAATTTTTATCATTCGAACTTACATCAGTATTTGTTTACTATGGAACTTCTTTCTATTTTTGCCTTTAGAAAACATTACTTCATTTCCACTTTCATTACTAAAGTCATTTTGAACTCCATTCTTTAGTTTCGACACCTCAAGCGAATGATTTTTCTGAAATATGGCTTCTATTATCTTAGCAAGTAAAATTTTTTCTCTCCCATATTGTATAACATCTTTTATATTATCAAATCAGGGGGAAGAGCATTTAGGAATTACTGTCCGATGTGATTCTTTTATTTTCTCCTCACATCTAGCTAAGGGCCTGTTCTTTAGAACTTCAATTTCAGTACTTAAGTTAAGTTAAGTTAAGTTACGTAAAATTAAGTTAAGTATATTTGTGAACATGCTTTTAAAAAATTGCTTCCCCTTTTCGTTTCTCAATACAATGTACCATGAAATGTTCTTTGCTTTATGAGAAAGTGGTGGAAAGCTAAAATTTTATGAGTTATAAAAATGATAAACAAACTAGTATGATAATGAAAGATTTATCATTTTATTGAATGAAGTTTGATAATTTACATAAAAACGTGTTACATATCATCATCTTCATCCATCACATCTTCAGGTTCATTGTCAGGATGTGCTAGCATAATTTCGGATGCTATGAAGTTTTGCACCTGATTCATCTGCTCTTTTCAAATTACATCTAACATATTAGAATCAACCATTAATAATCAATAGCAACAGAAACCTCAACATACAGCCATAGAAAAATTCTCAAAACCCAATTGACGCCTTCATCACATGACCAAAGTCAATCGACCTCAACAGTCCACAAAAGACAAAATTAAACCACCATAACAAACATGCAAAGCCAACCAAAATCCATCAATGAAGAGGCTCGACCTGTCAATTAATTAATTCGAGTTACAAACAGCTCCGACCTGATGAACATTCCGCGAAAAAACAAGCATGGAAGTGCGAGATTCGGCAAAAGAACAAGTAACAACCGAGCCAAGGACGAAAACACTCGATTGAGGAAAGGATTTTCCGAGTGCGAGACGGATCCGGACGCTAGGGTTTTGGAGCGATGCTGCGGAGTGTCGGCTGGTGAAGGAGCTTCGAGTGAAGAGTGTTGGTGGATTTAGGAATGGTTCAATTGAAGATAAAGGAAAGTAAAGAGTGTCGGTGAAGGACTTGGTTTAGGGTAGGAGTGTCGGTTGCCAATTATTGAAGATGATGGATTGTTTTATGGTTCAATTGAAATGGAACGAATCAGACCAACCTTGTTCAATCAATTGAACCAAAAATAATGAAATCGGTTCAAATCAAAATACAATCCTTCTTCAATCAATGTCTAAATTCATTCTTGTATGGTTTGTGTTGCAAATTTCATTTATGTGAACACTTACAAAATTATAGTATTTTTAACTTAACTTAAGTTAAATTAAGTTAAGTTAAGTTAAGTTAAATATAAGTGCAGTTCTAAAGAACAGACCCTAAGTCTTGAGTCAATTTCAGAAAAATATCAAGATTTTCTTATATATACAAAGTGGTGTTCACCATAAAGTTAAATAATCTACACAAAAGAGATATAGGCATTGACTTAGTCAAGAAAATAGCATCAAGAGCTTCCCATAAATCTTTGCATTTGTAATCATTACCACTTGTCGAATCATATTGTCACTTAGCCTCATTATTATTTCTGAATGAGCTTGAGCTTGCAGCTCCATTTTTCTTTCATCTGAGGTTGCATCGAGCCATTCTTCAGTGATAGCTATCTCACACTTCTCCTTAATCAATATGGCCTTCATCCTTACTTTTCATATTAAGTAATCTGAGGTGCCATCAAAAGCCTGGACTCTCACTCCATCAGCCACCTTTTCGGGTCCAAAAACTTCAAAACCTCAAGAATAACACCAAGAAAAATTGATGAGATCTTTTCTGTTCAAGAAAATGATAATAACAGTTAAACAAAATAGAAAATGTATTGATATTATCAAAAATAATAGAATTGAGCTAGGCACACACAAATAAATGTGATCAAGCACCAGTCCAATCTCAACAACTACAAAAGCTGGAGCGACAAAGGTGTTGATCCAATAAATTGAACTAATTAGCTCTAAAAATAGTTCACTTGTTAAAATTCTAACCAATATATAGGGAGCACACAGAACTAAATGAGCTCTAGCACTCGTCTGATACTCTACACCCATAGAGCTAGAGTGACAAAGGTGCAGAGTCTGTTATTAATACCATGTTGCAGCCAAGATAGCTCAGGAACCTATCAAGGAAGAGCTATTGCAGCTCTGATACCATGTTTTGAATCGATTCTATCCACCTATAGTTTAGTTTTAGGACTCAGATGTCTCCCTTAATTCAATTACAGAAACAAGATCAATAATTAAAACTACAGGAGGTGTCAAAAAAACATGGACAACAAGCACAAAAAAACCACAGAATGTTCACGCGGTTGAGGCTCTTTAGATGCCCTTCTTCTGTGGAGCCTCTGTACGGGAGCTCACTCAAGCAATCCACTAAGTAGACAAGCTCACAAATGCTAAAATAACAAACTATGACTCAAGGAAAAAACATAGAAATTGCCTTCTTCTGCCAAAATCTCTTCTAAAAACTATAGCTTAAGCGAGCTTTTAAATGCCAACCCTAAACGAGGTCGTTAAGATCTTGAATCTGGACTAGAAAAATTTATATAGAAAAAACCCTTATGATTTGTGAATTTCATTTAAATATTTCAACCTAACTTAATTAACTATAAAACAAAAGTTGTTTTTAATGCAGATGAACATTCTTGTTTAGGGTTATGCAGTTAATGAATTTAAATGATTTTGATACTTTATCAATAAATAAGGTGTTGTTTAATGTCAAAATAAAATATTTTGAATCTGAGAACACCGAAAATTTAGGTTTCCTAAGAGCATCCGCACCCATAACACCTTCTAGAATGGAGGAGGTGCTAAATCAGCACTTCAACCAGCACCTCCTAATCAATCAGCACCTTCTTCCTATATTTTATGCACCAGTTCAAAATTCAGCACCTCCTTATACTATTCAACAAATACCAAAATATATTAAAAGCCATAATTTAAATAGATAATAATATAATGAAATTGCATAACTACTTTGAGAAGTTGCATAATGAACTTTTAAATAGATAACTAAATTATTATAATCGTCGAAGTTCAGATTACGATAACAATATGACCGACTCAGATTTCCGTCCTTACAATATGACGTTACGAAATATGATCCGTTACAAATTTCTAATTTTTTAAATAATTAAACAAATATTTTGAAATCAGTCAAATTGATCGATTAAACAAATAATTGAAATAAATTTAAACCAAATTAAGGTGTCATATTGTTATATTTCAAAACATTTGGGTTTTCTTTGTAAATTAAAGCTACTTCAGCAGCAAAGCAGCGGCTGAAGTAGCAGCTCCTTGAGCTTCCGCTGCACCCATGATGCTTTACCGCACCTGCTGTAAAACACCATGGGTGCAGATGCTCTAAGACATCTCAAAATAAGGAGTTCCAATATTGTGGTGCAAAATATTTAGTACACTTTTAGTGGCGCTAAAATGAAGATAGTGATGATGCAGTCTAGTTTTTGGCTTGCAACTAATATTATTAGTTCTATTTTAGTGTAGATTCTGACTAGTTTCGTTTTAACATGAATTTTGTTGGACGTTTATTGTTGTGCATTTATATGTATTAAACGATATGCGTGTGAACTTGAAAAATGATGACATGGATGTCATCTTTTTTTTACCATGCATGGCCTCCTCCCTCCTGTTTGAGTCATAATATATAGTGACCAGCGCCTAATCATGTTGTATTGGCACCTTTTTATTGTGCCCGAATCTCCAACTGACAGATGAGGACAAGGGTTTATTATCACACACTGAATGCAATTAGGATACAACGACAAAGAGACTAAGCCTTACATACACCTGGCACTTTCCCATTCGCCTCACTATTTCTCCAGTTCTCTAATATCCTCCCACTCTCCTCCCCTTCGTTATATCTTTGTTTTTGTAAACCCTCACTTATACTTTTCCGCGGAGAATATATTCACCGGAACCCTGCCGAACTCTCCTCCGCCACTCAGACTGGAGATTCAATCAGATATCGGAGCGCATGTGGTGACCTAGCTTTTCTGGTTTGTTTTTGCTTCGTGTTGAATTTATCAGCCGGAAAGTAATCTGTAGCCGTCAGTCTCCTTCCCTTTCCATCTGCTATCTTCTTCGCTTCCGGTTTACGGAAAAGAAAAAGTCAGAAACCCAAGTTCCTGTTAGAATTTTCTCCAATATTCCAAGGAGGTCGTCTTGGTCTTCATCTATTCTCGAATAATAGCTGCAAAAGGAGAAGGTTTTTTCTTCTCTTATTTTCGATTTTTTTTCTCGGTGATCCTGATCGTTCTTTATCTGCCTTTATCTCTTTTCATTGTTCATCTGTAGACATGAATATTGATGATTGTAAGAGCTAGTTTCAATTTGAGGTGAAATTTCTGATTGTATGATATTGTCTGGTATAATGATTTTCTCATATAGGAATGTAAATTGAGGATTCAAATGACGAAATTCGTAGTTGTGTGAAATTCCAACATGAGTGGCAGCAGTAGGATCTCTGGTGGAAGAGACGGGGAGTACAAGCAATCCGTGGAGCTTGACTCTATCTCATCTGGACAGAGTGGATCCTCAGTAGCACCAGAGTTTGTGATTGACGAGAATTTGCTGGTTGATCCTAAGTCACTCTTTCTGGTCTCAAAAATTGGTGAAGGTGCCCATGGTGAAGTATATGAAGGGAGGTCAGTTCTTCGTATAATTTGTTGCTGGGTCCGATTATGTTGTAATTTTGGGATGTTTATATGCAGCACAATCTGATGCATAACTGCTGTAATTTGCTGATTTTGGGTATAATGTGTGTTCTTTATCAATGAAGTAAGTTATTGAAGTTTTTTACTTTACTGAAGTTTACTGCAATTTACTGATGTTTACTGATTGTATTTTTATGGTTTATTCAGATAAATGTAATAATACAGTATTTCATGTCAAATATTAATTTATGAATGTTGCCGTTACATGTTCATTTTATTTATCATTGTTTCATTTTTTAATTATTTATCATTTTGTTAAATTATGAAGCGTATTGAAGTTTACTAATGGTTATTGATTTACTGAAATTTAAGTAATAAAGAACACACTATGTTAATAACCCAACTTTGGTCTACTGTTATTTACTTAGATGAGTGTTCTTTGGTCAGATGGATGCCACAATATCCATTTTTATACAATCTCATTAACTTTTGAGGCCAATACCCAGCTCCTATGTGCATATACCATTACACAAACCACCGCAAGTTTTAATGGTGTGGTAAACTCCCAGTTACCTGTTCATACTTCCATTTGGTCTCAGGTACAATAGTCAAGTTGTTGCAATCAAAGTCCTCCAACGCGGAAGAACATCAGAGGAGAAAGCTGCACTCGAAGGGCGCTTTGCTCGGGAAGTAAATATGATGTCAAGAGTGACCCACAAGAACCTTGTCAAGGTAAAGCTAAAAATGAAGACACTTTTGTTTTGCGTAAGGAATGGACATTTAGAAAATGATATTGTTTGTGTCTGATACTAGTTGGCTGGCTATTTCAGATTTTTGTTGCTTATTATGTTCTTTGCTTATGCAGTTTATTGGAGCTTCGAAGGATCGTTTGATGGTGATTGTGACTGAACTCTTAGGGATGTCATTGAGGAAGTACTTGATTAGTATTCGCCCAGAAAAGTTAGAACTTCACGTGGCGTTAGGTTTTGCTCTCGACATTGCTCAAGCCTTGGATTTTCTGCATGCTAACGGAATTATACATAGAGATCTCAAACCTGGTACCACATTTTGTATTTGGAAGTATAAATTTTTGTATTTGGAACTACTTGCAACATTTCTAAATAATCTTTACGTTATCCTATGAAGTGCCCATGTGGTCAACCAATCCTGTTAGCAGATCACTCTACTGACGTGCCTGAGAATACTGACCAGATCCTACTATAGGAATCTGCTGTCTGACTTTATCTGACACCTTAGGCTCAATTGTAGCAATCTCATGTCATGTCCTTGTGCTCAATCGATAATTAGAATGTTGCAGCGTTATAACGAGAAACATTGTTGAAGAGCATATTTGTGTGACAACCTTGGTTTCCGACCCTTCGCAAACTTGTAGTCGCTGATGGCGCGGTCCATCATTAGAACACGATAGGACATTTATTTTGCCGGTGTTTTAATGCTCATGTACCAATCTCCACAGTAGTGGACATTGTGTATTTTCTGTCGCGGTAACTGACAACAGATTCAAATGATTTGCAGATAACTTGTTACTTACTGCCAATCAAAAGTCCGTAAAGCTCGCAGATTTTGGGCTTGCGAGAGAAGAGTCAGTAACGGAGATGATGACGGCAGAAACTGGTACCTACCGTTGGATGGCTCCAGAGGTTAGTATTAAGCTGATACTTCAATTATATTTTGTCATATTGGTATGATTAGGGTTTTGGCTTCCCAGTTATGATTTTAAATTAAGTGCATGCCGAAAACAACAAGCGTTGCAAGCATACTCATGTCCCGTGCCCTTTTATCATGATACTGAATTCTTTATAACCATTGAGTTGCAGAAACAGAATGTTTTGAGCTTAGTCATGCGTTGTAGTTGTGATGCGCACATTTGAATTGTTTTCTTCTGATTGCCCGCTGATAATGAAACTGGAATTCCAAGCATTTTCTCTTTTGAATTTCTTAACTTATCACCTTAAACACATGTAGTGGTTGTTTTGCTTTTTTTGTATATTCCATATGAAAAAAAATGATGATTGCAAACTATAAGGGTCGCTCTGCTGCAAGTAAAAACAGCATAACTGAATACGATTTAGCGCAAAAGCTTTGTCAAATTGGTTGTTTTGTTCTATATTTGCAGTTGTATAGTACTGTGACCTTGCGGCAAGGAGAGAAGAAGCACTACAACAACAAGGTTGATGTTTATAGTTTCGGGATTGTTCTTTGGGAATTGTTGACCAATAGGATGCCCTTTGAAAGTATGTCAAATCTGCAGGCGGCTTATGCTGCAGCTTTTAAGGTAAAAGGACCATGAAAATTTCTTGATCGTCATGTCATAATTGTAGGGTGCTTATGCTGCAGCCTTTACGGTGAAAGATAAAACACAATACTCCTTATAGTTTGTAGCTTCAACATTAAATATTAACCGAACCCTTAATTTACGAATCAATAGCATTCGACTTATGTGGGCATGTATCTAATGCTCCGGACATGCATTTGATTTTTTTTTTGAATGACTATGATCATAATACACTTGGTAACTTTGCAACTGTCATTTCTGTATTTATCGTATTGATTAAATTAAAAGTATGCCAGAACTGCACTGGTCATTATATTGGATCTGGTAACAAGCTTGAAAAAGGTTTGAGGTTGTTTCCTGAAAATGGCAAGTATGGTATGACATGTTTTCATTAGTTATCTTGGTCTATATTTGTGCAGATGACTTGATTACAGTTTATGATGCATGAAATGTTAATAGACTGCACGGGCATATTGTAACTGTTAATTTGGAGTATTCATTTTGCTTATTTCTTTCTGATTTATAATCAGCAAGAGAGACCAAGCATTCCTGAGGATGTCTCTCCTGATCTTGCATTCATCGTTCAATCGTGTTGGGTTGAGGACCCAAACATGAGACCCAGCTTCAGCCAGGTTATCCGCATGCTGGATGCATTTCGTTTCACTCTGCCTCCTTCGCCACCATTCATACTAGAAGAACCTGAAACCAATGGGACTGCAGTTACAAGTAACGGTACTGTAAGCAGCTTGTCTGTTCGTTCAAAAGGTAGATTTTCCTTCCTTCGTCAGCTTTTTGCAGCTAAGAAAATGCGTAGCTCACATTGACGTGACAACTTCAAAGAGCATCTACTATCAGAAGAATATCAAAGTAACACCAGTAAATATATTTCTCAGGCTCTCTTCTAGATTACTATGATTAGCTCAGGACAAAGTTGGAAACATTTATATTCATGAAGAGAGAAGTCATCTGGCAAATAAAGAGTACAAAACTGGTTTCCTTGCTGATGTACGCATACAAGTTTTGTATAGAGAAACTGAGAAATTCTCTATGGTGAATGTCACCTGTACACGAAAGTTCATGCATGTGAATGTGATCATCGACTGACAAGCAGGCTCGGTTTAGGCCTGGCTGAAACTAGGCCCCAAGCTAGGCCTATCATAAATACTTGCAACTTGGAAATAGTAAGCCAATTATTTTATGAAACCAAAACTTGAAGAAAAATGTCCAGTCCAAACTTTAAGTTATTACATTCCAGACCCCTAATATTCTAACATAACACAACACATTGCACAACTAATATCTTCTTCTTCTAACGGTTCTCTTTTTGCTGGACGATTTTGCAAAATTTTTCTTCGATTAGTTTTTATTTGCATTCTTCAATCTGTTCATTCAAGTTGGAAAGTATTGGAACTGAAGGAAAATAATATTTCCATGTTCTTTTGCTTCATCTTATCTTTATATATTGTTTTGATTTTGTTTTTTAGAGTATCAGGTTGAATGCTTTAATATAGTTACAATGTCAACACGTAAGCATGAATCTAATTATGCAAAACTTCAATATAAAAGTTGAAACTTTAAAAGAGTCACAAAAGGGTGCATGTGGTTAAAAGTCTTCTTTAAATGAAAAAAATGACATTGGTAATCCGAACTAGGAAGAAATTGATTTTGGAGAAGAGGAAATACTTTTTAAAGAAAAAAATGATGTTAATGCTCAAACTCATGAAATATAAATTATAGTAACAATTCGGATAATGTGAATTATATAAACATATATGATCCAAGTCAATTGACGCACAAAGATAAAAACAATTATGAGATTTATTAGTCGAAAAAGGTCATACACAATGAAACTAACATATATTTTCCTAAGATAAATTTGTGAGACATTTTTCATCTATACTACTTCCATGATTTGCCTAATGGTGAGAAATATAAGAAAACAATTTAGAATTATCCCTTCCCCAAGATCGGATTTTCCATATACCCCCTTTCTTAAAATTATTTCTCAAATGCTCCGTTTTAGCCCGGTGTTGCCAAAACCGTCTCATTAAAAAAACAGGAGACTGGTCTTTCCAAGACTGGTTAGTTCCGTTTTGCAATGAGGGCAGTCTTGCCAAGACCGGTCTTATTATGAATATCGATGAGTTGGCAAAAATTATGGGGAAGACGCCTAGTCATTATCCACGCATGAGACCGGTTTTAAAAATAACTGGTCTCATAAATATGAAACCGGTTATGTTAAGATCGGTCTCATCTTGATTTCATTATCCACGCATGAGCCGATGTTCATATGACTGGTCTCTTTACTAAGAATGAGACCAGTTTTGTTAAGACCGGTTTATGCTCATAACATTTGCAGCGCCCTCATTTCTCCCAGCAGCTTCTCTCTTCTCCATTTTCTCCATCCGATCTGCGAATTTCAGTACAATTCCGACGTGTTGTGAGTGAATTTGGAGGTTATTTTGTGGTAAGGATGGTTTGTATATATTAGATATAGTGTATTATGTTAAAGTTGAATAAATGTGATGTTATTAGTAGGTTAAATGTTGTTATAGTTATGATATGTTAAAAATCTTGTGATATAATATGATTGTATATGTATGTATGTTGAATTTGATATAATTGAATATAATTGAGTTAGTATGTTTGTGTATGTATGTAGTATTTATTTGTAGTTGGAAATGTTAGATTTGAGTAAGCCAAATTGCATTATGTATTATGTGTGATGTATTCGATTAAATGCTTGGTATAATTGGTATAAAATTTTACTTATTTATTGTTCAAAATACTTATTTAATTTTTTGTTTAATTGTTTGTTGTTTGATTTGTAGGTGTTACTCAAAAAAAGAAGAAGGAAACATCGAAACTGACCCAATGGTTATGTCGACATTTGAAACACTGGACATGTCAGTAATGGATGAGTTTGATCGGGATGAGATGAAATTCTTAGAACAACTTGAAACGGACAATGAATTTATGGTTCCAAAACCCCAACTCTTATGGGATATCCCAGGATTCAATAATGTCAGCATGGGGTGCGAATGAACCAGATGATGTGTACCTCAGAAGAAGATCTGGACATTATGAGACAATTAGGGTGGGAAGGACATTTTGCAGAAAAGCTGATGCAATATATGCCATGCAAAAGTATTCCATTTTGAATCGCGGTGAATATGCGACAAAGGAGTCACTCTCATTTGTTAATTCTTCACTGTCCGGAGGGAGTGAGCAGTTGTCCCTGGCGGATAAGCATAATGAAGAAAAAGAACTCATCTTTTTGGGAGGTCACAAAGTACAGAGGGGACCATACGTGCAACAATAATTTTATCTAGAAGGAGAATGTCCACCTTACTAGGCATTTTATAGCCATGGAAATTGGGGACGTGATTAGTGAACGATTGAGATTGTCTCCCGCTGAAATCAGGGCCAGTATCTTTAAGGATTATGGGTTGGAAATACGATACTTGAAAGCATGGCATGCATGACAACAAGCTATGATAAATGTTTTTTGCCACTGGGAAGAGTCGTTTAGAAAGTTTCCTCATTTTATGCAGGCGTTGGAGGACTCTAACCCAAGAATCTTTATGAAGTGGCATCGTACTCGCGATGAAGAGAACAATTGTATGGTCATAAATCGGGTATTCTGGCCATTTGGCCTAACAATTCAGGTTTTCACGCACTGTAGGCCCATATTGTGCATTGATGGAACCCACTTGTATGGAAAATATGATGGCAAGTTGCTCGTAGCAGTTGCACTAGACACGAACAACCACATTTTGCCTCATACATTTACTTTGGTTAAGAGTGAGAACAACTCTGGTTGGAAGTGGTTCATGAAGTGCATGCGACAGGGGGTAACAGATCGCTACCAGTTGTGCGTTATTTCAGATCGACACAATGAAATTCTTAACGCAATGCAAGAACCTGAATAGATTGCTCCTCGAGCTCACCACTGCGTATGTATTAGACACTTGCAAAGTAACTTCAATGCGAAAGTGAAAAATTCCTCCCTCAAGAAAAAAAGGGTCATGCGGAACACTAGCACCAGAAGATCAAATTTGACAAGGAGTATAAAGAGTTGAAGGATCTCTTGCATGATAAACCAAAAGTTGTGAATTGGTTGGACAATGTTTCTTGGAGTAAGTGGACATCGTCTACCACCTACGACTAGGGTGGTAGACGGTGGGGTTCCATGACGAAAAATGCCAGCGAATGCTTCAACAACATATAAAAAGATGGCCGAGACCTCCCAATTTGTGCTCTTGTCCATTTCACTTTCATACAATCCAACACATTTTTGCAAGTGGAGAGATACATATCAAAGCTGTAATGGAATGTTCCCACCAAAAATAGACGTGAAGATGAGGGAAATTCGGGAGAAAGCTAACTATCATCGAATCCAGGTTTTTGATGCACCCAAAGGAGTCTTTTAAGTACAACTGCCTTGAAGCATCTATTCATGCAGTGAAGTTACAAGAGGATGTATGCACGTGCGGTAAATGGGAGGCCTTCCACTATCCATACAAGCCATGTGATGGTCGTATGTAAAAGTGAAGGTATACCATATACTCAGTTCGTGGATCATCACTACACCCTCAAGGCATACTTTTCTACATGGGACTACACGTTTTATATAATTGGAGATGAGCAACATTGGAGACCGTACGAGGGCCTCACACTTGTACACAACCCATCATACAAACGTCATTGCGTGGGAAGGCTTCCATCTAGGCACCGACACAACGAGATGGATCAAGAAGCATCCAGTAGCCAGGGCGCACCAAATTTACAAAAATGCGGGTTGTGCCATTGCCCAGGCCATTATAGACTATCATGCCCTAATCGATCCACCAGCTAAATGATATCATTGTTTGTTTGTGAAATGTAATTAATTTAAATTCTTTCTTTTAACTTAATTGTCGCCGATAAACAATATCTTAGTTTACAAGTTAATTGTCGCCGACAAGCAATATCAGATGTTTATTTCAATGTTTACAGCCCACAAGTTCATTATCGTCGAAACAAACTGTGTGAAAAATGCCGGGGCCCCCTCTTTTCCCGTAAAGCTCTATGGCTTTGTAAACGTCATTGCCGTCGAAACAAGTTCATTGTACTAAGATGTACGTCAACGGTTTCCTGGCGGCTTCCTTCCTCATCGTTCCCCATGGTTATCAGCGCATGGTCAACTCTCGGTTTGTCCAGCTCCTCTACTACCGAATGGAATATTCTATGATTTCCCATCCTTGACAGTGGACACGTTGTGTTGAGGAAAATTTCAGCTGATGTACGACCATGCTCCACAAGGGCTCTCACTTGTTAAGAAAACCAGACACATCAATTATTTTTTTATTAATATTTCGTAAATTTTACACTGCTAAATCATATAAATTACTTACTAGACAATGTTGCACCAGAGCATTGGGTTTATATGGTTGCGAATCATCATCCCGCGACTGAATGAGCCAACGAGTCGTGTTCTGGTACCAGGTGTGATAATCTTGTGTAGGCACGTCGATATCATCATCGATCTCTTCCTGAACAATTCTATCTCTGCGACCTCCCCATATTTATATAATGGACCAACTCAACTACCCCCCCCCCCCCCCCCCCACCCCATTTCTTCCTTTTTTTTGTTGTCAATCCGTTGTTAGGATCGGTTGCCGCCAAGGGTGATGCTGGTATTACTTGACTAAACCCAAACTGCCTCATCACTCGAAAAGGATGATGCCACTCAACTATATTGTAGCATAAGAGTGCGACTTCCGCACCCCAGCTCAATCGCCCTTCTGTACAGGTTTAATTTAGGAGGGGAAACATGTTCTCGTCATACGGTCTTCACAAGGAATCATATGGCTAATATGATCCAATTGATCCTGATAGAACACGAGGGACCCATGCGGAGTCTCCATGTATGATTTCGGTCCATACCATTTCCTGCGTCGTAAGAGGTTAAACGGTTAAATGTGTGGAAGTCAACATAAACATAAACACAAATTCACCACTGTATTATAATTGAAGATGACACTCACATGTATAACGCCCCCCGATAATATGGATGGATATCAGCATCCATAGGCTGTAGAGTTCTGCTAGATCCTTTTGGACGACCAATTGCTTATGTCCCTCTCGTGCTGCGCTGCAAAGCTGCCTGTACAAGTATCCAAGGACTGCACTCCCCCAACTATATGTTCGTGCGGCGTCTAAGTCGGCCAACATGGGGAGATAATGAAGGGAAACCCTATCTCCTGATAGGTCAGGCATTAAGGAAGACCCTAACATACAAAAAATGCATTCCCTCGCGTACCTCATCAAGTCATCTTCAGCTCGTCGGTGGGTATCACCCTCATGTTAATTTGAAACCACCTTCGCTTTGCCATTGTGGACTACCGTGGGCACTCCAGATACGCACCAAGCAACCTTATGCACATAGCTTCCCACTCTTTTTCTTCGGTACCTGTGACAACTTCACTCTCGACTGGTAATCGGGTCAGCAGGCCCACATCCTGCAAGGTAATCCGGTCGACTGGTAATCCGGTCAGCAGGCCCATCAGCACATTCTCCTGTTCGCAAATGAAATGTATGGGTCTCTTGTCTCTATCGCTCTACAAGTGATGTGATTAAGGCCCAATCCACCTCAATGTTTTGCACTTGAGTCCATTGTTAAAACCCAGCTCTAGCAATAAACGCGACTATCCTAAAGTCCATTTCCCACATCCTGCGATGAACCAACTTTAAATTTTTTTCCGCCTATTGTAATCAAATGCAATGTCAGCCGAAAAATGACCAATTCTATAACAAGAGAAAATAACAAACATACAAATGCACACTTACAAGATCTATCCATACTTCACCCGAACGGTGTGTCTGTTGCTGTGTCAAAATGGTATCATCTATCGGACCAGGCTCAACTATGTGATCTATATCCATCTGGATTGCAAAAACTAAAATGTCTAATGTCATGTAACTTATCATCATCATCATCATCATTATAATAATCATCAACAACAATATTATCACATTCATAATCATCAACAAGATCACCATCATCATATAAAGATGTTGAGTTTCTTAATTCTTGACTTTGTTAGTTTTGATTGTATATGACTGTCTCCAACCCATAACCCATTACACCAAAATGGTGTTTTGATGTTGGGTTGGAGATGCCCTTTATGCCATTGATCATCATCTCTTCAATTGAGAGTTTAAGTTGCTGATGGGGAGATGTAACTTGTAAGAGTTCTAGTTCTACCCATACTGTAACACAGTTGGAAATCCTAGATTTTCACCCCTCAAACATTGGTTGTTGCAAAGCAAAGGGATGAAGAGAAGGATCATTTCAGCCATGATCCACTTCATGTTTCACCGTAGAGTCAACAGTACATCAACAAACAAAGCAAAAGCTGTGGGCTTTAGTATAAAAAAACATTCATGTTTGCAGAAGAAGGAAGACTCACTAAGAATCTTATAACTTGTTCCGACTAACAACACAAGTAATTTTCACACCACAATCACATAAATTCAACTAATTTCAAAATTACACAAGTAATTTTACAACACAATCACATAAAGCATACTCAAATGAAGGAGTTACAGGAAATGGAAGATTATTTTGAAAATTAGGAGTCTCCGCAAATGGAAGATTATATTGAAAACCGGTCCACAACACAATCACACTACTTTCAATTCAAATGGAAGATTAAGAGCTCGGATCTGAACGAAGGCTTCGAATGGAGTCACCGCCGGAGGTTGAGTCGCCGCGCAGGGAGAAGCAATGAAGGAGGAACGGGAGGAAGAACTGGAGAAGGATCCCCCAGATCTGTATTCAACTTGGAACCTATTTTACCATAATCGGTCTCTTAATGGACCGGTTATGAAAAGACCGGTCCAATATTTTTTTAATTCTTGTCCTCCATATCTGCCATGTCATCGATCTTCTTAATGAGACCGGTCTCATTCCAAAATTGAACTAACCGGCCTTAGCAAGACCGGTCTCAATATGAAATGGGGCATTACAGAAACGATTTTAGGAAAGGGGGTATATGGGAAAACGAATTGTGGGGAGGGGGTTTTTCTAAAAAATTTTAGAAGTATAAGAGGAAAAGACTTTGTTTATTCAATGGATTTAGATAGAACATTTTTTTTTGTAGTAAAATATTTAGTGTTAATATAATAGATGTATGCTAGGTAGAGAACATAGTAATGATTGGAGAAATATAGGTAGCAATTTTAAAAAAGCATGAAATGATTGGAGAAATATAGGTAGAAACTAAAAAAAAAAATGAATTTAGCGATGAACATGTTAAAGCTTTCATATTGTGGCATGATTTAGAGAACAGATTCAAAAAGATACAATAATTGATAATCATGCTCAAAATATGATAAATAGAGAAAAAAAAAAGCATTTAAAATGTGCTATTTCGAATAATTGCGTAGTCAAAACAATAGGTAAAAATAATTTGGCTTTTCGTGGAACAATTGAATAGATTTTTTAAGGACATAGTAGAAACTTTTTAAGTCTAAGTGAAATGATAACAAAATAGATATTATAATTCAAGGACATATTAGAGGCATTAAGGACACTGGCTAAGCCAGAATTTCTTTTGATCGGGGGAAATTTTTTTCTCAAAATAATAATAATGTAAATACTTTACAATTGTTTCTTGTGAGTTTTCATAGTTGAACTAATTATACTAAGTCATTGTTTATTTGTATTTAAAATAAGAAAAAATGAATAATTTTTACTATATTAATTTGAGTTTGTACCCATCTTGAAATAATGGGGGGCATAGATTTAAAATTACCGGGGCAATTTATTATAATTCTAAAAAGATTCAAGCTAATCATACGTAATATTACCCCTCGCCTCCATAGTGCGTTGATTGGATGGTGTGTTTTTGAAGCCTTTTTAAAACCCCATTAAATGCATTGGCAAGTGGTCTATTTTCAAAACCCATTTGAAATCCATAAAGTGCCTTGATAGAGTGGTGTATTTATTCAAACAAGTAATTCACTAAATTATGAATGTGTTTGTCAGATTAGGGTATTAGTAAATGCAATTAAGTTGTATATCTTAGAAAGTGAGCTATAGTGCATTGCTGCACATATGATCAAATAAATAAGCAAAGTACATTGCTAAAACTATGCTTAAACACTCAAAAAGTAGAAAGTGCATCGCTACTTACATGCCCAAATAAACTAACAACGAACCTATGTATTATTTTGAATACAAGTTAAACATTACATACCTAATGTGTTGGAAAATTTGGTGAACTAAGTGTGAAGAAAATGTGGTGTGACCATATTTATATATGAAAGTATTTAATTGGATTTAAATTCCTACTAATGAAAGGAACAAAATCAATTATTTACATGTCCAAATTGAAGCCAAAATGAATGAAATAAAGTTGGATCGTTACGTTAGCTTTCCCTCACAGGTAAGGGATATGTGTGTTCCGTGTGAGGTAAACTAGCAGTGCAATAAAATGTATTGAGAATTAAATGGCTTACTAGTCATGTAAAGTGGAAACCTTAGTACCAATTGGTGACTAAGTAAAACAACTACCTTCCAGTTTCCACTGGAAGGGTTTGTGAAATGAGATGTTCTGTATTTAGGATTTGCTTGTCTGTTACAATAAGCCTAAGTAACTAACTAGTACTTTCCGTACACAGTTCTTACTTATCCTTTGAATCTTCCGACTCAATCCAATCCTTTAACACTTCACTTTTCCAAGCTTGACGATCACAATTCAATTGTCCTCACACAGAAGCTCCTTGTTTTGTGCGCAAAAGTTTCGCTTTTTTCAATCGCACTTTTTTTCTTGGCTTGGCTTTTTCTTTTTTGATCTCACTTCAAAGATTCAGCCGTCATCTTGTTATCAATACCAAGATCGAATGTGATTTGGATTTTCTTAATCATAATCAATCAATTTCGACAGTAATATGATATCTCTTAAAATTGGAAAGTTAATCAATCAAGGATAGATTTGTTTTCAAGTCAAGAGAGAATCATATTTGCTGGATCCAGAATATATCACAGAATATATTCTGAATTGATAACATCTTCCCATAAAGATGTTATCAATATTCTCTGGATCTTCTTCATTTAGTGTGAATCCACCCGAGTATCTTTGCAAGAGAATCTTTTGTATTCAGTGCATATGTAACTTTCATGCGCATCAAACACAATCATTAATTAAGTGTTTGTTATCATCAAAACCCCGGAATCTAACAAATTCCCCCTTTTTGATGATGACAAATACTTCTTCATTAGGCATAAAAGAAACATGAATTTTAGCAAAACGTTATTACGAGATGTGCAATGTTTTCATCAGTGTTCCCTATCGGATGAAGCATGGTTTTATTTTTCCCAGTTAGGTATAGCGTGCTTGATCCTTCCCTGTCAGTTAGGTAAAGCAACTTTAATCTTTCCCTATTAGTTCCCCCTTAGAGAGGCATTGATCGCGCGTCGTTGTACGCGTCAAATTAATCCTTCCTTCTCCACTTAGTACAGCGGCTAAGTCAGGGTCGATTCCACAAGGAGCAAGCAGACTCATTCTAACCAGTAACCTACAACTTAACGAAAATTGGGTTGTGAGTGGTTGGGTTGTGCAGGTGCGCGAATAAATAGTAGTGAACGCAGAATTTGCACTATACGTGCGCAGGCAGTAGAGATTAAGTACTATGACTATGAAAAGTATCGGTGCAGACAATCCTCTATGAATGTATTCCTTATCATTGACTCTAAACGTCTATAGTTCGATTTACTGAAGCTAGTGTCCGATCAAGGCTTCCTAACATGTGCGCATGTTCCGATCAAAGTTCATGAGCTATTAATTCTTAAAACTAGTCTAAGCAGCTACGAATCCTGTCACAGTAGCAGCTGATTATCCTAGCGCGTTACTCCTAGTTGTCACCGTCAAGCTACCAACTAGTTTAACATATAACAGACAAGTAGTACGAGTAAGATTGCGGTTCAAGGCTTCCCCTACTCATGCAGCTAGCTGTCAACCGTGTGCATAGAATTAATATAAGTAAACAAACTATGCATTAAGCACAAGTCTCAAAGGAAATACTCATAGAATCGTGCCCAACGGATACAAAGCGTTTAGCTAGACATGCTAGTGGTAAACATCATAGAAATAGTAAATAACAACTAAAGTATCCAAGAAAACAGTAACAAGCAGGTGCGTGCAGGTTGTTGTGTCTCGGCTCGCGCAGTCGGCTAGCGCAGGTCCTCGCAGCATCTCGTGTGTTTTTCAATTCTGGCTCTCTCTCCTCGATAATGCCTCTTCTGATGTGTCTCTGTGATGATGCTTCAAACCTTAGCCTTCCTCTCTTTATATACTGCTCATGAGGACAATCTTGGCAACTTCCAATTCTTATGGTGTTAAGATTTGGAAACACCTCTATCTTGCGCATGGCGCACTGCGCACTTTGACCCTGACTTAGCCGCTATACTAAGTGGAGAAGGAAGGAATAAATTTGACGCGCACAACGACGCGCTATCAAATTTTGGCGCCGTTGCCGGGAAGCAACACAGATAAGCTTTAACCAGCTTAAATTTTCTTTTACAATAGTTAGTTATTTCTGTTTGCTTTGTTTTCATTGTTGTTTCTGACAGCGCGCAATCAACATCAGCCTGCGCAACCTTGAAACAGTTGCGCTGCGCAGATTCTAGTTGCGCACTGACAGACGCAACTGCTTAGTTTTCTTTTAATTTCGTCTTCTTTGAGATTCAGAACAGGTTATGGAGGATAACAGTGTCGTTGGAGATAACTTAGGGGACAGAACCCCAGAGGATGCGAGGGAACATAACCGCGCAGCCCTGTTCAGAGAGGAAGTGCAGCGCGAGGTTGAAGCAAGGATGGCCGCTGAAGTGTATAACGCGCCACCAGCGCGACAGGCCGCGCGACGCAGAACAGTGCGTGAGATGTCAGCCCCAATCACGGTTAACCAGCCATGGTTCATAGTGCTTCCACCAGACGGTCATTTTGAGCTAAGGAGCTCGCTCATTCATCACATGCCCAAGTTCCACGGGATGAACAACGAGAACCCAGTCAAGCATGTGCGAGAATTCCTAGTCATTTGCGAGAACATGAAGGCCGAAGGGGAGAGCGAAGAAGCGCTAAAGATGAAAGCGTTCCCATTTTCATTGTGTGACACGGCCAGGCATTGGCTACTAAACTTACCAGCAGGATCAATTCACACATGGGAGCAGCTGCAGAAGAAGTTCTTGGACAAATTCTATCCAGCAGCAAAGATCGCGCTACTCAGGAGGGAGCTGGCTGCACCTAGGCAGAGCGCAGGAGAGTCGCTGTCAGAGTATTACGAGCTTTTCAGGGAGCTGAAGGCCAACTGCTACAATCATGGCCCGCCCCAGAATGTGCTGATAGAGAATTTCCTGAATGGATTGCTGCCCATGGAGCTGAGATTATTGAATGCATGTGCAGGAGGCGACATTTGCAACATGTACTCAGAGGACGCGTGGCAGTTGATAGAAGACTCTGCTGGACAGGTAAGACATCAACTAACACTTGAAAATAGTCATGCTCGTTCTGTGCATCAGGTAGAAACAAGCGCTGAGATAAAGGAAATGAAGGCCATGCTGCAGAAGTTGATGCATGCGCAGGAGGCGCAACCAGCTACGCCAAAGGTATGCGAGTTCCGCGCATCCACTGAGCACAAAACCGACGCATGTCCCACACTTTTCGAGGAATCAGGAGACGTCAATGCTCTAGGAGGATGGGATAATAGAGGGCCACAGAGGCAGAATCAGCCGCGTTTTGGACTAGCCGCAAATGGGTTCAGATGGAAGGAGGAAAACAATTTCCAGAGGCAGTCCGCGGATCAGCGCGCACCACAGCAGACGCAACAAGCCGCGCCCTACAATCCACCGCATCGCCGCACTGACGCACCAGCGCAGAACAACCAGCAACCGAGGCGATCCTTAGAAGATATCGTCGGGCAGCTAGCAGACACAGTGCGCAAAAATGATGAGAAGTATGACAAGAGGTTCGAGTCCATTGAGAAGCAGCTATCACAGATCGCTACCACGGTGTATGAGCTGAAAAAGAGCGATGGCAACCTGCCTTCGCAAGTGATCCAGAATCCCAAGGGAGGAGTCAACGCAGTGACACTGAGGACTGGGCGCACAGTAGGAAAAGAGCAGACCACGAAGGCGTCCGCGCAACCAGTTGCGCAAATCCCAGATCCAACAGAGCAAAATGCGCAACCAGAAGCGCCAGCGAAAAGCCAGCAGGGCGAAGCGCCAGGTATGGCACAAACAAAAGACAAAGGCATGAATCGTACTAACATACCTGCACCTTTTCCTGTACAGGCACCATCAGCTAGGAAGGAAGCGCTTGATAAGGAGCTCTACGAGTTACTCAGTAAGGTGGAAATAAACATTCCCTTTATTGAAGCAGTTCGGCAGATCCCTAGGTATGCCAAATTTTTAAAGGAGCTGTGCACAAATAAGAGAAGGAAAGGCGAGTGCGCACAGGTAATGCTAAATGCGCAGGCCTCAGCAATCGTGCAACATAAGGTACCACCTAAATGCCGAGACCCAGGTACGTTCACCATTCCATGCACTTTAGGTAAGACCACAGTGAGTAATTGCATGATTGACTTAGGTGCATCTATAAATGTGCTTCCCTATTCCCTATATGCGTCATTGCGCCTTGGACCACTAAAGCCTACAGGTCTCACCATTCAGCTAGCAGATCGGTCGTGCAAGCAGCCGACGGGCATGATAGAGGATGTCCTAGTCCGAGTAGGAGAGCTGGTATTCCCAGCAGATTTCTAGGTCCTAGAAATGGAGGGTGAGTCGAGCAAAGGCAGTGTGCAGATCCTACTGGGCAAACCATTTCTGATGACCGCGCGCACAAAGATAGACGTGTGAAGGGGCACGCTCTCAATGGAGGTCGATGGCGAGGAGATTCATTTTAACATATTCAAAGGGATGCAGCACCCTCATGAGGACGCCACAGTGCACGCGATGGACAGCATAGACGACATGGTTGCAGATGCGCAATGTGCGGCCGCAACAGAAGAACCTGAAACACTGGCACAGGCAGAGTTGGAGGCGCAAGAGGATGAGCTGAGCAGTGCTGAACCAGTATCCAGACATGAACATGATATAGTTAATGTCTGCACTGCTAATAAAATCTTGCCCTCTATTGAACAGGCACCCAAGGTCGAGCTTAAGCAACTCCCAGAGCACCTCAAATACATATTTTTGGGAAATGAAGACACCCTGCCGGTAATCATAAAGAAAAGATTAGAAGAAGAGCAGGAAGCGCGATTACAGCAGGTGCTGCGCAGGAACCAGCGCGCTATAGGATGGACACTTGCTGACCTGCGCGGAGTCAGCCCGGACGTATGCATGCATAGGATTCTATTGGAAGATGGTGCCAAACCATCCAGGGAGCCTCAGCGCAGATTGAACCCGAATATGATGGAGGTGGTGCAGAAAGAGATCCTGAAGTTGCTTGACGCAGGAGTCATTTACCCAATCTCGGACAGTAAATGGGTAAGTCCAGTGCACGTTGTGCCGAAGAAAGGAGGAATCACAGTAGAGGAGAATGCGCAGGGCGAGCTAGTTCCCAAGCGCATGCAAACTGGATGGCGCATGTGCATCGACTACAGAAAGCTTAACGCAGTCACGCGCAAGGACCATTTCCCGCTACCCTTTATGGATCAGATGCTAGATTGATTAGCGGGGAAGCCCTACTTTTGCTTCTTGGACGGGTATTCAGGATACAATCAGATACCCATAGCTACTGAGGATCAAGAGAAGACCACGTTCACCTGCCCATTCGGTACGTTTGCGTTTCGGCGCATGTCATTTGGGCTGTGTAACGCGCCAGGTACGTTCCAACGTCTAGTCATGAGCATCTTTTCTGATATGATTGGTATATGCATAGAAGTGTTCATGGATGATTTTACTATGCACGGAAGTACCTTTGATGCATGCTTAACTCATCTTAATAAGGTCTTAGCGCGCTGCATTTCAAAAAACCTAGTGCTCAATTATGAGAAATGTCATTTCATGGTATCGCATGGAGTAGTACTAGGACATATTGTCTCACAGGAGGGGATCAAGGTAGATACGGCCAAAATAGATCTTATTTCTAATCTGCCTTATTCCACTAACGTGCGCGATGTGAAATCATTCCTTGGGCATGCTGGGTTTTACAGGCGTTTCATAAAAGATTTTTCTAAGATTTGTATACCCCTGTCTAACCTCTTGCAAAAGGACGTGTGTTTCGAATTTACTGATGAGTGCAGCGCCGCGTTTGATAAGCTGAAGGAGGCGCTGACAAGTGCGCCAGTGATGCGCGCGCCAGACTGGAACCTGCCATTTGAACTGATGTGCGACGCAAGCGATTATGCAGTAGGAGCAGCCCTGGGACAGCGAGTGGACAAGAAGCCGCACGCCATTTATTATGCATCGCGCACACTGGACGCTGCGCAGAGGAACTACACCACCACGGAGAAGGAACTTCTGGCAATCGTGTTTGCACTGGAGAAGTTCCGCGCATATGTTCTTGGCGCCAGAGTCATCGTCTACACAGACCACACAGCAATCCGTTACCTAATGTCCAAGAAGGAGACTAAGCCGCGCCTGATGCGCTGGGTGCTCCTACTTCAGGAATTCGACTTGGAAATCAAAGATAAGAAGGGCACGGAGAACACAGTCGCGGATCACCTGAGCAGGATCGTGAAAGCGGAGAAGCCAGGGCGAATCACGGAGACATTCCCTGACGAGCACCTGATGGCGCTGACAGGTAAGGTACCATGGTATGCGCACATTGCGAATTACCTGGTCACAGGTACGTTTCCTCCTCATTTCACTAAGACCCAATGCATGAGATTAAAGCATGAGTCCAGGTATTACATTTGGGATAATCCGTATATGCTCAGAATAGGACCTGATCAGATTTTGAGGCGCTGCGTGCCTGACCATTAAATTAACTTGGTTTTGATGTTTTGTCATGCGCACGCATGTGGAGGACACTTTGGTCCAAAGCGCATGAGCAGAAAGATCCTATACTGCGGATTCTATTGGCCACATTTGTTTAGTGACTCGTATAACCACTGCAGGAACTGTGACAGGTGCCGGCGCACAGGGGGCATATCAGCGCGCAACGAGATGCTGCAGACGCCGATTCTAGTGGATGAAGTATTCGATATTTGGGGGATTGACTTCATGGGGCCATTTCCTCCATCTTCCGGATATGAGTATATATTGGTCGCGGTAGATTATGTCTCCAAATGGGTTGAGGCCAAGGCTACCCGGAAGGATGATGGTAAGACGGTCGCTGACTTTTTAAGGACTAACATATTTTGCAGGTACGGAGTGCCTAAGGCAGTCATAAGCGACCAGGGGACGCATTTTTGCAATAGGATTGTGGCGCAAGTGTTCAAGCATTACGGAGTGCGCCACAAGACGTCCATCGCTTACCACCCTCAGACGAATGGCCAGGCTGAGGTCTCCAACAGAGAGATCAAGCGCATCCTGGAGAAAACAGTAAGACCGTCGCGCAAGGACTGGAGCCAGCGCCTTGATGATGCGCTATGGGCTTACCGAACTGCACACAAGACACCAATCGGAACTTCACCATTCGGTTGGTTTATGGAAAGGCGTGCCACTTGCCAGTGGAGTTAGAGCACAAAGCATACTGGGCATTGCGCATTTGCAACCTGAACCTAGACGAGGCCGGTAAGGAGCGCGCATTTGAGGTCAATGGGCAGAGAGTCAAGGGGAAGAGAGTCAAAAAGTATTTAGGAGAACCTTGGGATGGCACAGCGCGTGAAGTTGAATTGGCAGAACCAGAAATAGCAGATGCGCAGGTTGATGCGCCAGAGTCGCCACCAGATGCACCAGAGGGAGAACTGGGAACTATTGCTCATATTTCTTCTTCCTCTTTACCTAACCTCGTTACTTATGATTTATCACATACTTTTAACCATGCTGACCACCCTTCCGATCCTTTGCGCAGGAACAAGAATAACGCAACACACGCACGAGCGCAGGGTCAATCAAGAGCAAGTGTGGGGGAGGGTCGCTGGTACACTTTC